>CM032454.1:165958349-166263349 GCA_019049505.1 Pachyrhynchus sulphureomaculatus | reverse complement strand
GAACTTGATCGTCAGCAAACAATAGAGTCAAAAGGGTTTCGTCATTTATTGGTGCGCTCATTTCTTTACATTTTAGTTTCCATCTCTTGAGGGCTTCTTGGACGTATATTATAAAAAAAAGTGGAGCAGCATTGTCTTAGACCTTTTGTTACGAGAAACTCTCTGGACAGTTCTTTGCCTATTATAATAGCGCTCCGACACTCCGTGTATATTATTTTTACGGTATTTACATAGGCTTCGCAGAAAACGTTTTTTTTCATACTAGGCCATAATTTACTTAATGGCACTGTATCGTAAGCCTTGTGTAAGTTAACAAAGACTAGGTGAACAGGTCTTCGTCTTGCTACTTTGGTTGCTAGAAGGTTCTTCCATTTATAATTAATAACCTTCTATGTAAAAATAAACGTTTAAACTAAGATTTACCTACATATGTAAGTGGGTGTCCAATTACAATAAAATCCTTTGTCCTAACTTTATAAATCGATTCTATTTCTTATCTTATTTATTTTGTTTCGTTTGAGTTTTCCCTTTAAATCGATTGTTAGAAGTGATATCTTTTAGCAGACTAAATTGATTAAATTTACAATTCTAACATGCCAAGTATTTACAGTGAGTCGCAGATTGCATTTTATTGTTGACAGAAAAGTAGGAATGCAGTATTTCAGGATTTTGAATGATTCAACGGTTTCGAGATATACAGTCAGAATTCCTATTAAGTAAAGTCTGTATGTTTGTGTCGGATTGAGTTTTTTTTAAACCTTTTTGTTGGGTTTATAATGACAATTTTTATTTGAGAAAAAGCAAAAAGATTGAGATTTTAGCACCCAATTTGTTTGTTGCTAAAAGTGGAAATAAAAATTAAAAAATTACGAATTAAAAACAATTGCTTTAGCAATGACTAAAGGACATCCATACGATACTATATATACGACACAACCTCTTCTCTCTAATTGTGCTTAAACTTTGTGTGTTTTCTCAACCGAAAATCAGGAAAAGTCGTAATACGTCTGTTGAAACTGTCTGTTGTCGAAAGTCAGCCCCAATATCTTCAGTGTGTCAACTGATGGGAGGGGATTGTTATCAATATGCAGGGGCGCACATAAATACACTCAGAACATGCACAGACTTTGATCTAAACCTTCTGCGACTCCTCTCGGGCTTGACCTGGGGTGCTGACTTTCCATCTTTACTTCACATATACAAAGCACTCATCCTTCCCAAACTCTCTTACGGAGACTTCATCTATGATTCGGCTACTACTCACACCAAAAAGATTCTCGACCCGATTCAAAATCAGGCTCTTCGCCTTGGCACGGGTGCCTTCCGTTCATCCCTAATCTCAAGCATACAGTGCATCGCCGCTATCCCCGCATTACAACACACCAGAAACCTTTCCCGCCTTAAATACTATTCCTCCTCTCTGTTCCGACCACACGCCAAAATTTCCTTAAACCCAATTAACTCCCACCTAAAAAATATAAATCTTCCCTCAAATTCAATCCCTAAAAGAATCAGTAACCTAATTACATCATACAATATCCCCCATCCTAAATACGAATACCCCCTTTTCTCCATCTTCCCACCATGGCTCTCTCCACATCCAAACGTAAATTTATCTATGAGACAATATAACAAGACCGACTACTCTAACGCTCTGCTCAACAAACTAATGCAGGAAACAATCTCTAAAAATTATCCAAATCACACACAAATCTTTACGGATGGCTCCAAATCCGATAAAGGGGTCGGCGCTGCATTCATTACGCATAACATCACAAAAATATTCAAACTCCTAAAACACGACACTATTCTTACCGCTGAGCTACTAGCTCTAAAAGAAGCTATCAAATACTCACTAACAATACCAATTCTTATAATCTCAGACTCTCTCAGCGCCTTATCAGCTATCAGTTCAAGAAACTTAGATTATAACTACATTAGACACATCTATGACCTAATATACTAGCATCTCTGAAACGCCGATCCATCGCACTACTCTGGGCCCCCAGCCACATTGGTAATAAAGGTAACGATAGAGCGGACTACTTTGCACAGCGTGCAAGATTCAAATAACAAGCTATGGCCCATTAAACCTGAAGTTTACCCTCCACTCGACTTAACCAACATGGATGGGAAGAAGGGACAACGTGTACAGAAGAGGACTAGCGATAGGCACGCCACCCACTCCCATCTTATGAATAAGGAACCACCACCTTTATGCTCAGGCTGCAACGCGCCTCTAACCGTCCTATACATATTTGAGTCGGCGCACTACAAGAGTACGAGAGACAAACACAACATACCTTCTAATCTAAAATGTGTGATAGATTCCTTTGAACGGATTCTAACGGAGTCTAAAACATAACACTTGGCGGGGCGCTAAATGACTTCCGCAGTCGATGCGCCCGGTCTCAATAACAACTATTGAAACTACACAAAATTAATCCATCTCCATACATTTCACCCCGTCCTCTAAAGCTACTTACTTCTTCACATCCACTACGTACCCAATTTGAAGTCGATATTTCATTTTGTTAGAAAGTAATCGTGCCAAAAGACAGATCATATTTCGGATGATTGTACTTGATGGAAATGCAATATAAATATATAATAAAAAGACTGTTTTTAGTCAATTTCCACTGGTTTATTTATAATTGTGATGACGAGTTTCGCTGTCGATGCAGCTTCTTCAGTTCTGAAGAAGCTGCATCGACAGCGAAACGCGTCATCACAATTATAAATAAATTAGTGGAAATTGGCTAAAAATAGTCTTTTACTATATATTCAGACAGATCATAGACGTGTGACAACATGAAACCATGTTTTTCGTGATTTAGAGACCCTAAGATCGTCTTGGAAGGTGATTTTTGCGTGAATACAAGTAAAATAAGTAAAAACAATCCAAATTAGTGAAGATAGTTATTGGAATATTTTTAAAGGAAAATAATATATTTATTTCACTTCTTATCAAAAAATTTGTACTTAATTTCTCGAGAAGATTCAGCTGATTTGTTATTAAACAACAGTGTGAATGCCAGCATGATTTAACTAATTTTAGACATGATATGTGTCAAAAAAAGAGTACGCCTGATTATTTCAGGCTCTTTTTATTGTCATGTTTCGCTAATAATACTTAAGTTGCCAAAAATAGTGACATCGAGTTGTAGCGCAGCATCAGCACAGGGATAAAAAGCATTACCGTAAAAAAACACATGAACCTAATTCTGCCACTGCTCTAAATATTCCGAAACATCTAGCTCTGCAACTGACTTCTGTTTTTGACAGGTTAATATTTTGAATTGTAAATATCACTAACAAAAAAACAAACGTTTTTATAAGAAAAATAGAGCCGGCTTCGGTGGTTCTTACCGCCTCATATATACAAGTCCGTGAGACCAATAAAACAAAAAACAAAATAAGAAAACAGAATATAAAAATCGACAATGAAAGCCTTGGCATTAGCAGGAAATAACGTTTTTAGAATTTTCAGACAATATTTCATTTTTATCGGTTTAATCATAAATAAAAATAAATTGTTCGGTTCTTGGACTACACTTATGTTTCGTTGACTTTCTGATGATCTGATAGGAGATTGTTGAATGCATACGAAGGTATGAAAATTCTAAAATGTAAAAGTAGTTTAATTAATGACAGAGAACCTATTCCTTATAGTCCCCTCTACTGGTTACTTCACCAGAACTGATGGCGTCGCCCATGTAATTAGTTTCGAGTAATTCAGATGTCAGGCTAAGTATAAACGAAGTAGAATTGTAGTTTAGCTTTAGTTAATCATTACTTATGATGAAGCTAACATAGTTAGCGAAACGCGCGTCGAGCGCAAAAATAAAGTGTTTAGTGTAGTGGTGATATCTACTGAGTAGTAATTTTCCGTTATCAAAAATTAACCATAATTTTTAACCACAAGACATCTTTTTGACAAGTTCTTATAAGGATATAGTTGAGTCTTTTTCAGAAAATAAGCTTAGAAAAGAGATTTAAATTCAGGCTTCGATTTAATCAACTTAAATACCCTTAATCTTTTATTTAATTTTAATTAAATTTTTAAATAACATAAGATTCTAAAATGAAGTGTATTCATCCAATTAAGAAATAACTTTTTAACAATACTTTTATTTTAATTTACTTAATGAGATAAAAAGTAGCACATTTCTTAGGTTTTGCCATATCGTATCCTTAAGTTTCGCGTCACGTTTCTTTCCCGAGAATGCTCAGGAAAATCTCAGTTTTTCGTGACCATACTCTTCCTTGAAATTTAAAAACAATTCAATTTAGGGCATTTTCAGTGGAATTGAGCCACATTTTTCTCTTTTCGAGCAGAATAAACGTAATATGAATTAACCCGTAAAAAACCAAGTCGTTTAAAAAAGACGTTACTTAAATTTTTATTTTTAAAAGTAAAAAAAGTATAATTTTATAAACACTATCTAACTCTATATATCTATATATATATATATATATATATATATATATATATATATATATATATATATATATATATATATATATATTTTGATAGTACTAGGTAATCCGGACCTGCGTTTTTAGACATCTACTTAATTTACACTACATGGGAAAACTGAAATCGATAGTGAGGGGATTCCCCTAACTTCCAGTCTAATACATCTGCGATTCACATAAACTGTAGGTGCCTTTGATTTGCCTACAACGCATCGCGTATCGCGTCTAAAGGTTAAGGACTTTGTAGTTGTTTGTTTATTGTCATAAGTTCATCATACCTACGTTCTATTTTATTTTATGTGGTTCATATAAGTATGTAAACGTTTTTTTTTTACGTATATGTACCTACATATTAAAATGCCTTCTAAAAGAAAACATATTAAACTAACAATAAAACAAAAGTCCGATATATTAGAAAGACTAGTTCTTGGCGAAAGCGGAAAAGTGTTGGCAAATGAATACGGAGTAGGAACATCCACAATTTCGGATATAAAAAAGAAGCAAGCAATCAAAAGGTATGTATATATGATTTATTTTAAAGATAATTTTGGACACTTACTATGGACGTGTAACTTCTTTTAGATTTATTTCCAAATGTGATTCCGGTCCTGGCGTCAGAAAAACATTACGAAAAGCAGAATATCCAGAAATGGAAACTCGTTTGTATATATGGTTTTGTACGCAACGATCAAGGCACGTCCCAATTTCCTACGAAATTTTATCAGGCAAAGCAAAACAGTTTTACACTGAAACCTACGGGAATGATATTTTTAGAGCTAGCAGAGGCTTGATTTCTAACTTCAGAAAAAGACATGGTCTGCATGCTTTAAAAGTTTGTGGCGAAAAACTATTCAATGATGAAAGTGCCGTCGTTCCTTTCCAAACTTTATTCGCAGATAAGATAAAAGAATTAAACCTTGGACCTACTCAAATATACAATGCATAGAATCAGCTCTGTATCGGAAAATGTTGCCTGAAAAAACGCTGGTTCGTTCTCAGGAAAAGACCGCACCAGGCCGAAAAATAAACAAAGAACGCGTTACCTTTCTAGCATGTTGATGGATCACAAAAATTAAAGTTGTTAGTGATAGGAAAGGCAAAAAATCCGAGGGCTTTTAAAAATGTGAATATACCTGTTGAGTACAAATCATTTGCCAATGCATGGATGACTACAGCAATTTTCTTAGACTGGTTTCATCATTCTTTTATTCGTCAAGTCAAAAGTCATTTAAGAAGTCTCAACTTGCCTGAAAGAGCCCTGCTAATCGTTGATAACGCTTTGAGCCATGGAACAATAGAAGAGCTGACTAGTGAGGATGGACAGTTTACAACATTATTTCTTTCCACCAAATTGTACTGCACTTTTGCAGCCTATGGACCAGAATGCAATCAGACTGACAAAATTATTTTATCGGAAAAGTCTTTTAGCCCATATTTTATCAAATAATGAAGAGAACCTTGTACTATTTTTTAGTTGTTTCGTATTAAATGATTCGTTTTTTAATATAAATAATGTCCTGCTTTAGTAATTCGAATTATTTATTAATTCGGATCACCGCGGTTTTAATTAGTCCGGATTATCGAGGAGGCACTGTATATATATATATATATATATATATATATATATATATATATATATATATATATATAGGGCATTTTGGAAAGCGCTTAAAAACCTAAACTATATATACTACATTGATTTAGCCGTTACTTGATGGAGACCCATTAATAACCAGCGATGAAAATTTAAACAACTGATTAAGATCACCCCTTATATTTATTGTATTAGAGCTGACAATTTTTTTTGTTATACTGTGTCTTCCTATGGAGCAAGATGTAAATTAACTAGAAAGTATGTTAGAAAATATATTAAGTTAGGTGGTTATAAGGGCTAAATTAATTAACAATATTCACCATAATATCTAGAACAAGTTCAATAAAGTAGACCCACCCCCATCCAATTGATTGTTGAGTAATAAACCTTAGAATTTTTTCTGGTTAATCTCTACCTGCTCTAAACAACTCAATAATTTCGATTTCTTTTCGTTGTCGAATATTCTGAAATCTTTATTGAAGATATGATTTTCATCTTTTAAATGTTTAGCGTAGTGAGATTTTTTATTTTATAACGTTGTTTATGTTCCTTTATCTATAATATATATATATATATATATATATATATATATATATATATATATATATATATATATATATATATATATATAATGCAACGTCTTTCTGTCTGTGTGTCCGTTAGTGCGCTTATCACTGGTGAAAGATCCGATTTACGTACTTTTTTTTTTAAACATACATATGTTCTCTGGCCAGATTATGGGCTATATTTTATTACGATAGGTAGCATAAGGAATGAGCAGTGACGTAAAATAGTGAATGAAGTCGGAAAAAAGTTTGCCGCTAGCGCGTTCCCTTGCAATACACAGCCTAAATCATTAAATATGGAACAATATTATGTAGCAGAGCATATCTATAATCTATAATATATATAAAATGCAATGTCTCTCTGTCTGTTCATTAGTGCGTTTATCACGCCGAGAACCACTTATCCGATTTACCTGTCTTGTTTTTAAATTAATACAAATATTCTTTGGCCAGGTTATATAATAATAATAATAATCTATATCTATAATATATATATATATATATATATATATATATATATATATATATATATATATATATATATATATATATATAAAATGCAACGTCTCTCTGTCTGTCCGTTAGTGCGCTTATCTATCAAGAACCACTTATCCGATTTACGTGATTTTTTAAATTCATACATATGTTCTCTGACCAGGTTATAGATACGAGTATATACTTTATTACATCTATAATATATATAAAATGCAACGTATCTCTGTCTGTCTGTCTGTCCGTTAGTGCGCTTATCACTGGAGAACCACTTATTCGATTTACGTGCTTTTTTTTTAAAACATACATGTGTTCTCTGGCCAGGTTATAGACTATATTTTATTACGTTAGGTAACATGAGGAATAAGCAGTGTCGATAATAGTGAATCAAATCGGAAAAAAGTTTGGCGCTAGCGCGTTCTCTTGCAATACACTGCCTAAACCACTAAATATGGAACAATATCATGTAGCAAAGGATATTTATAATATATATAAAATGCAACGTCTCTCTGTCTGTTTGTCCGTTTGTGCGCTTATCATTGAAGAACCACCTATCCGATTTACGTGTCTTTTTTTTAAACATACGTATGTTCTCTGGCCATGTTATAGGATATATTTTATTACGTTAGGTGAGATAAGGAATAAGCAGTGACGATAATAGTGAATCAAGTCCGGGAAAAGTTTGCCGCTAGCGCGTTCTCTTGCAATACACTGCCTAAAGCATTAAATATGGAATAATATCATGTAGCAAAGAATATAATATATATAAAATGCAACGTCTCTCTGTCTGTCTGTCTGTCCCTTAGTGTGCTTATCACTCGAGAACCACTTATCCGATTTACGTGTTTTTATAAATTTAAACGTATGTTCTGTATAATTCGTTATAAGCCTATATAATGGGAGATAAGATGAGATAATGAGAGATAAGGAGAAATAATGGGAGATAAGTCGAGATAAGCCTTGATAATGGGAGACAAGGTGAGATAAAGGGAGATAAGTATAAATAATGGGAGATAAGGAGAAATAATGAGAGATAAGCAGAGATAAGTCTAGATAATGGGAGTTATGGTGAGATAATGAGAGATAAGGAGAAATAATGGGAGATAAGGAGAAATATTGCGAGATAAGTCGAGATAAGCCTAGATAATGGGAAATAAGGTGAGATAATGGGAGATAAGGAGAAATAATAGGAGATAAGGAGAAATAATGGGAGATGAGCAGAGATAAGCCTAGATAATGGAAATTATGTAGAGATAATAGGAGATAAGGAGAAATATTGGGAGATAGGGGGAAATAATGGGAGATATTTTATTACGTTGGGTAAAATAAGGAATAAGCAGTGACGATAAAAAGTGAATCAAGTCCACGCGAGGGGAGCCGCGGGCACGGCTAGTTCTGTTATAAAAAGATCTGCCTGTTTGTCCTATGTAGGTTTTATTACAAGTGCCACAGCATAATTCGTAAACTCCTGTTTTATTTTCTTTCTTTGTTTTTCATTTATTATTTTTAATATGTCGAGCAAACGTGTTACTGGTACGAAGAAGAAAATTTGAGGAAAGAGCTAAATATAAAACAAATTAGTAGAAACAATGCGTACAGGAGTGACTTTGTAGATAATGTCTGTCTGTCTGTCTGTCCATCCGTTAGTGCGCTTATCACTGGAGAACCACTTATCCGATTTACGTATTTTTTTTTAAACATACATATGTTCTCTGGCCAGGTTATAGGCTAGGTTTTATTACGATAGGTAGCATAGGGAATGAGCAGTGACGATAATAACGAATGAAGTCGGAAAAAAGTTTACCGCTGGCTCGTTCCCTTGCAATACACAGCCTAAACCATTAAATTTGGAACAATATTATGTAGCAGAGAATATCTATAATCTATAATCTATAATATATATAAAATGCAATGTCTCTCTGTCTGTCTGTCTCTCCATTAGTGCGTTTATCACGCGAGGACCACTTATCCGATTTACGTGTCTTTTTTTAAATTCATACATATATTCTTTGGCCAGGTTATAGATATATATTTTATTACATCTATAATATATATAAAATGCAACGTCTCTCTGTCTGTCTGTTTGTCTGTCCGTCCGCTAGTGCGCTTATTACGGGAGAACCACTTATCCGATTTACCTGCTTTTTTTTTAAACATACATATGTCCTCTGGCCAGGTTATAGGATATATTTTATTACGTTAGATAACATAAGGAATAAACAGTGACGAGAATAGTGAATCAAGTCGGAAAAAAAGTTTGCCGCTAGCGCGTTCTCTTGCAATACACTGCCTAAACCATTAAATATGGAACAATATAATGTAGCAAAGAATATCTGTAATATATATAAAATGCAACGCCTCTCTGTCTGTCTGTCCGTTAGTGCGCTTATCACTCGAGAACCACTTATCCGATTTACGTTTTTTTTTTTTAATTCATACATATGTTCTCTGGCCAGGTTATATAATAATAATAATAATCTATATAATATATATATATATATATATATATATATATATATATATATATATATATATATATATATATATATATATATATATATATATATATAACGCAACGTCTCTCTGTCTGTCTGTCCGTTAGTGTGCTTATCATTCGAGGACCACTCATCCGATTTACGTGATTTTTTAAAAAATTTTAATTTAATATGTGTCAAAAAAATCTATAATATATATAAAATATAACGTCTCTCCGTTTGTCTGTCTATCCACTACTGCGCTTAGCACTCAAGAACCACTTATCCGATTTACGTATTTTTTTTTTTATAAAATACAAAGGGAATAAACAGAGACAAAATGCTAATATGTAGGAAAAAAGATGGAAGTTTAGCAGTAAGCTTGGCAGAAAAACTGAATAGATGGGGGAATACTTTAAAGAAACACTAAATGGAGATGAAAATGAGTTGAATGAGAAATAGGAAGTAAAATTAATTGAAGGAGAGGAGGGGACAAACAAACCCTGCAAAGAAGACTTAAGAGAAATACTCAGAACCCAAAAAAAATAAGTCCCCGGGTGGAAATTGTATAACAGCAGAACTGATAAAAGCTGGAGCAGTAAATCTGGAAAATGAAATATGCCGGTTGGTGCAAGAAATATGGGAAACAGAAAAGATGCCAGTGAGCTGGAGGGAGTCGCTCATTTGTCCAATATACAAAAAAGAAAAACTATATGTGCTAATTATAGACCAATAGCCTTACTGGATGTCGTGTACAAGATAGTAGTGTTGACTATCAAAAACAGAGTAGCAGAGAAAGCCGAGTATATTCTGGGAGAGTACTAGTGTGGATTCAGGAAAAATAGATCGGTTACAGACCAGATATTTTCGATTAAGCAAATCCAAAATAATAGCTTAGAACAAAATTTGGCACTACACTTGATGTTTGTGGATTTCAGAGAAGCATATGACTCTGTAAATAGAGAAGGACTGTACAAGATAATGGAAGAACTAAAAATTAAAAGTAAATTGATTCGCATGGTGGGAATGACCCTGAATGACACAGAAACTAGAGTGTTGGTTGAGAG
Organism: Pachyrhynchus sulphureomaculatus; assembly: GCA_019049505.1. Classification (NCBI taxonomy): domain Eukaryota; kingdom Metazoa; phylum Arthropoda; class Insecta; order Coleoptera; family Curculionidae; genus Pachyrhynchus; species Pachyrhynchus sulphureomaculatus. The sequence goes on along the minus strand of CM032454.1, from coordinate 166,252,677 downwards.
CAAAGTATCAGACAAGTTTAAGGTGAAGAGAGGATTAAGACAGGGGAACCAGTGTCGACATGTCTATTTAATTTGGTAACTAGAGAAGATAATCCGGGAGTCAGAAATAAAAACAAATGGAACGATATATCAACAAACCTGCCAATGCTTGGCCTATGCGGATGATGTAGCAGTGATTGCAAGAGCAAAAGAGAACCTCAAAAAGCCATAAGTAGGATAGAAGAAAGGGGAAGGATGACAGGACTAAAGATAAATGAGGAAAAAACAAAATACATGGAAATTACAAAGAAGAAGGATAATAAAAACAACAAAAGTTTAGATATAATAAACAACTTAGGGAAAAGATATATGTTTGAAAAGTAGACAAATTTAATTATCTGGGAGTAACAATAACAGAGAGTGGACAAGAAAGGACGGAGATACAAGAAAGAATAGCGAAAGGACAGAGATATTTGGGGGCAATGAATCCAGTATTGAAATCAAAGAATGTGTCAAGAAAAGCAAAAGAAAGAATATATACGGCAGTTGTCAGACCCTTGGTGACATATGGATGCGAAACGTGGAAACTGAATGCAAGAGAAAAGGAGACGTTGGAAATGTGGGAAAGGAAAGCTTAGAGAAGAATCTACGGAGGAAGGAAAGAAGAGGGACTGTGGAGAAGAAGAACAAACTACGAATTAAAATGCCTATTTACGAAACCCCTTATAAGCCAAATCATAAGAAGCCAGCGATTAAGATGGTTGGGACACGTGGCAAGGATGAAGGAAGAAAGACAGGCAGAGCAAGCCCTAATAAGAGGAGTGGTAGGAAGAAGAGGCAAGGGTAGACCTCGATCTATATGGATTCAGGCAATAAAGCAACATCCGGAGTTGAAGGGAATCCCGCACTGGGAAAAGCTAACAGGAGACAAAAAGAAGTGGAGACAAGTATGCAACCAAGCCATGGGCCTCTAAAGCCCCTTGAGCTATATAATAATATAAACATAACGAGTAAGCAGTGACGATAAAGGTGAATCAAGTCCACGCGAGCGGAGCCGCGGGCACGGCTAGTCTCTTTATAAAAGAATAAAGTTATATAATGAAAAATAACATATTTCACTACGCTAAACATTTAACAGATGAAAATCACACTTTCAATGAAGATTTCAGAATATTGCACCATGAAAAGAAAAGGAAATTATTGAATTGTTTAGGGCAGGTAGAGATTAACCAGAAAAAATGCTCAGGTCTATTACTCAACGATCAACTGGATGGGAGTGGGTCTCCTCTATTGAACTTGTTCCAGGTATAATGGTGAATATTGTTAATTTATATATAACCAGGTAAATTATATATTTTGCAGCATACTTTGTAGTTAATTTACACCTTGCTCGATAAGAAGACATAGTGTGTCGAAACAACTGTCAGCTTTAATACAATAAACATGATCTTAAATAGTTGATTAAATTTTCTTTCCTATTTAAACTATTTATCTCTGTAACAATTGTGGAAAAATATGGATAAGTAGCGCAGTCGAAAATAACACTGAAAACTAACTCAGTGTCTCAGGTTTATCACCAGCATTGTCCGGCAGACCGTTACCATTGTCCGATAGACCGTAAATTCGGAAATATCGACCTATACCTATCTTATCAATACAGTCAGGTGTATTATATCTTCAAAATAAGTAAGGGTTAACAGGTTAAAAGTTAAATATTACTGCTCTTGCCTAATTAAACAAATTTCGTCAATATTACTTAGGTCACTTCTTGCATTACCCATTTGCAATATTTTATGAAAAATTATTTCTTTTTGCAGCACATTTCACTACCTAAACAAGACATATTGTCTTTGACCGGTTTGCCATATGTCTTCAACTTGTTTTAAAAAGTCCCTCACTCTTTCCTTTAGGCTTATTTAAAGTTATACCAACTGATGCTAATGGCAGTACAATATCCTTTTAAATAACGCAGTCGTATTTTAACTATGTTCAAATGTATTATAATTATATAAAATTATTTTTTATCGGGTTAAATGGACCACTGATGAAAGCTATTTGTCGGAAGGATAAGTTCACAAAAATAATCCAGTATGCAAAAATAAAAATTAATCTTGTAAAATAAGGTATAGTAGAACCCCGGTTATCCGAGGAAACGTGGGGGGGGGGCACCCTCCTCGGATAACTGAAAACTCGGGTAATCCGGATTTGTTTTTTATTCATTCAAAAAATAAACACCAATACTTTAAACCGATGTATTAACGTTTTGAACATATAAATAGGTACATACATTATAAAACAGTGAAATAGGTATCTATGTGCTTCGGTTTCATATTGCACCTTCTTTTTGTCGCTGCAATGTTTCTCCATCTATTAAGAAGAAGCGAATCCGCTGGGGTTGCCTCTGGTTGTTATTCGATATATCTCAAAGCTTTTTCCAACGAAGCAAAACCTTCTTGATGAGAGATCTTAGTGGGAGACTGTTCATCCGCCGCCACTTCGTCATCGTCATCGTCATCTGATTTTTCGGTTTCCTGAAAGGTATTCGTTATTTCTTCAATACTCATTTCTTCTTCTAAATCATCTGCTGTAATCCATTCAACAACATCTCTGGTTACATTTTCGCAACCTTTTAATTTTTGCATTAATTCAAATAAACTTTTTTCTTTTTCTTCTATCTCGCTGTCAAAATTTGAACAGGACATTTCTCTATGGCTTCTCAATTTCAAAGCTAATTCATTTAATGGAGTATCATCTTGACTGTCATTATAGTCCTCAAAATCAATAGCTTTTGACCAAGATTTTTAAATAGTGGTAGTACGCACAGAATCCCAAGCTTGACTTACCCAGTAAATAACATTTTTCAGTGTAACCTTTCTCATCCCATTGATAATATCCTCCTTTTCTGTGTATTCTTACAGATGTTCACGTTAGTTAAACGCCTATAATTTTTTTTTTTAATGTTTTCGAGGATGCCTTGATCCATTGGTTGCATTATGCTGGTTACATTTGGAGGAAAAAATTTTACAACAATTTCGCCCACATGAAGTCCTTCTCCAGGGTGAGAGGGGACATTATCCATTAACAAAATTGCTTTAATAGGAAGACGGTTTCTGTTCAAAAATTTAGTTACAGATGACACGAACTCTTCTTCAAACCAGTTAGTAAATAAGGTCGCATCCATCCATGCGCTCTTCTGATTTTTTAATAGACTGGTAGAGCTTTGGGTGAGATGTCTTTTAAAGCTCTTGGACGTGCAGACTTGCCAATCACCATCAGTGGGATTTTGTGCTTGCCAGATGCATTGGAACATACCATTATACTTAATCTATCCTTACTTCGTTTGTGCCCAGGAGCTGATTTTTCCTGTCGAGATGCCAATGTTTTTGATGGAAGCATTTTATAATTCAGACCAGTTTCGTCACAGTTGTAAATTTGATCACACGTGTATCCACAATCTTCGATTTGCTTTTTAAAGTTCTGCTTAAACTTGATGACAGATCAGCAGAAAGATTTTCACCACATACAGTCAGTTGTCGTACACCGTAACGTTTTTTCCAGCGGTCAAGCCATCCAGAACTGGCGGTAAACTGATCTATCTCTGGGAATTGCCTACTAATCATTATTGCTTTCTGTTGTAAACTTGGACCTGATAGAGGCACACCTTTTGATATCTGTTGGTTAAACCACATGAATAAAGCTTCGTTAACCTTTTCATAGTCGCCGGTTTTCATTGATTTTCTTCCTGAGGACGAGGAGGCTTGATTTATACACCACTCTTCTATTTTTGTGCGGTTTCTTTTCCAATCTCCAACTGTTACCTCACCTACTCCATAATCTCGTGCAACAACTTTAATTGTCTCTCCTGCTTCAATTCTTCTGATAGCTTTTAATTTTTCTTCAATCTCCATTATAATATGACAAACAAAAATTCAAACAGAGCAGTTCGTATTCATTACACTTAACTACTAGAACTCCCAAATAAATTATGTGAGTATACTCGTACTTCTCCGTCGTAAACGCTATAACGCACTGCATTCACGCAAATTTACATGCTGAAAGAGTCCAAAAACATAAATAGGGGAACCCCTCACACGGGCCAGGGGGATTCCCCGAAGGCCCCGACGCTTTTAAATGGAAATATGTACATACATATTTTAGAAGCTCGGTTTAATACGCAGCACAGACGCGCGTACCTGGGATAATCAGGTTCTTAGATTGGCTCGGTTAATCCGGAGCTCGAATAATCGCGACTCGGTTAATCGGGGTTCTACTGTAGTAGTTAAAAATTGTTGAAGGGTTTTTTGATTTAAAAATAAAAAAAATACGGTGTTCAAACTTTAGTATGCAATTTTCGTCCAAAATATATTTGTTTAATTATTTATAAAAAATTGTCTATTAGAAAAATTAAAAAAATACTCTCGACATTTTGTAGAAAAGGTAATTATTAAGATTTTAAAAACAAAAAATCTAAAAAATATTAAAAATTGACTGAATAATATTGCAGACAGTGTCTGAACACAGGTAGTTGTTCTAATCCGACGCCAGGTCATATTTATGGTATAATTTTGTAATGGAATGGAATTTTCTTAGAATTTTTTTTTTGGAATAACTCTTAGAAGTATAGAGAATAAAAATCCGTAAAAAAATCAAATCAAAATTTGAGGTGTATGTATCCCCTTAAATTTTTATAACTTTTGTAAAGTCCTCGTACCTTTTTTTTGGTATTTTGTGCATTCCTAAGAGGCCGTACCTCACAGATTGAAAGATACTAATCTAAACACTCATTAGAATAATTAGAATTACAGTGAAATGATATTATCAAGCTCACGAGTGGTAAAAAGCAGGTTGACAAAATAATAGAAAGAATATTCGTAATTAAATTATCGGATCCAAGATTTTCATTTATCAAGCAGCGACTAACAATTAAACTTTGAACTTAGTGCTTTACTATTAATTATCCCGTTTTGAATTGTAACAGCTGGCAAATTAAATCTACTTTTGTCGAGTTACAATTGTAGCTGTTAGGCGGTGTTTTAGGTAAATCTGTGTAAATGTTCGGCAAAGCTTTGTTTCCATTAGATGATTGGAAGTATGTATTTTGTACTTATAAGTTGTAATATCGTAAGCTAGGTTTTTGGTGAGTAATTAAGAAATTTCATAAGTCTGTACATATAAACTATTACTTAGCCAAATATCTTTATTATACAGACATACACACAAACCAGGTATCCTGTGGTATATTACATATAAAAGTTTCGCGACACCTACCGGTCTCCTCCTCGTCATAACTCTTGGTTGTATATTTATATGTGACGTATATGCTCTCAAATTTTTTTTGAGCCACTGTTTCGTTTCTTTGGGGTTAGTGCTGTAGTGGTGTTACTCAGTGTTCCTCGGGAATCCGAAAATAGACTATGGATTATTCTAAATATAGTCAGTCAACTTACTGTGAGAAAACTCCAGACTGTATTTTAGTTCTGGGCTGTATGACGCCCTTGGTGTTGTATGCAGTGAGTGATGTCTTATGAAGCTTGCAACCTTTGGCAGCTTAGAAGTAAGAATTCTGCAACTTCTTTATGTACTTTGTAGTTTATTCGATTAATGGACTAGAATAACAACACCCATATTAAGGAAGAATAACAGTGACCTAAGATACTTGAAGTAGGAAGCCGGAGACCCTGGCAATGATAGTGAGGCTGTCGAAAAGAAATGTCCTCACTGGTATTGGCAAAGTATAATCTCAACTAGAGACCGATAAATAAAACGTTCCCGTCGTACCATAAGACCGCTGCTTAGCCAATATTCAGTTATACCAAGAATGGTCGAATGCTGTCGATATATCAAGAACAACCGCTCCAGACCCTCCTTAAAACTAACGGCGTTATTCCAAAAATATGACATCGCTAATAAAAATAAATCGTTTGATGCTTTTAAAGATGCTGATGGATAGATAGCCTTCCCATAACCTTTCATATTACTGCGACTCCTCCGTAATTGTTTTTTTATGGGCTGTCTCCTTTATATTTCGTTTTCAGTAAGATTAGTTGATGATACAGGTGAAAATCGCACGCACGATCTCAGGGTATATGTCCCTGCACTTTATCAGTTAACCCACAGCACTAGTGTACCTTTGGCTTGCTGGTCGGAGGTCTGCTTCGTCCCCCCCACCTCAGTCGAGGACCAATTTTAATTTGCTTGACGTTACGCGCATTGGCATCGTCAGTAAATAAATTTCACCTTGGAGCCCCCAATTTTACTTATTCGTCTGTTCGTGAGTCTTTATAATAGACGACAAGGGGTAAGTAAACCATAGAAATAGGTTTTAATGCAAGAAAATAATGTCAGTTAAGGATACGTGGAGGTAAAGACACAACCACAGAGAATTAAAAAAAAAGTTTCTCGATGTCGGTGGGAATCGAACCCAAAATCTCAGAGTATACGCCCCTGCACTTGGCTAACTAAGCCACAGCAGCGGCGTACGTCACTTTCTTGTGGTTGTGTCTTTATCTTGAACTATTTTCCTAATTAATCATGGTTTCGGTATTTTTGACTGACATTATTTTCTCTCTTCAAAACTTAATTAAACGATATATTCTAGTTCAGAAATTTCACATGTGAGGGTCCAGCTGATACTTATGGCAGCTGTCTATTGTTTTCTTATTATAAATTTAGGCTATAATAAATGATCGTAGGCTTACGTCAAATTTCTTGGTATTATTAAAGATTTCGATTTTTGGATTTCATATTATTTATAATCCCTTTGCTTCTAATCTAATTCTAAGCCTAATAGCGTGTTTCTGTGAAAAACTTACTTAGCGAATTAACTGAGCATACCAAACACAACAATTTTTCATTTGACATACGTAGATCAGAAATTTACAGTTAAACGTTGATAACACAGCCCCACAAAAAAAAAGTGGGGTATACTTTTGATGCGATATATCAGATCCGTAGTATTTTTGCCCGCTGATCACGAATCTGACGTCAGAATATCACCATCACATCTCAATTTTTTTCTAACCTCAAAAAATAGGTAAAAATTAGTAAAAATTAAGAAAAATATACTGCTAAAAAATTGATTCAAGCTTTTTCATGAATCCAAAGATGTATTAATATGTATTCGGACACGCTAAGCTAATATTCATCGGTTGGATTAAGCCATAGAGTTTTGTTTTCTTTCTAACCTCAATAAATCAGACAGATATAGTGCTTCTCGAATGCAAAAACGAATTCAAATTAAAATTCAACCGATTCTTACCAAATTTGGTACACGGGGGTTTTTTGGGTTGCTGATCATGAATCTGAGGTCGGATTTGCAAAATTCAAAATGGCGGATCCAAGATGGCGGACAAAATTTTTGAAAACCAACCGATTCCTACCAAATTTGGTATACAGTTGGGGAATCCTCAAACCTGATACTCTTAAACCCTAAACCCTGAAACCTTAGACTCCCACACCCTGTAACCTCAAAAAATAGACCTCAATAACCCTGTAACTTTAAAAATGAGACCCAATAAACTCAAAACCAGGACTTTTAAACCATATACTCTCAAATAGTAGACCCTTAAGCCCTAGAATTGCGAAGGTTAGACCCGCGCCTAACTTTCCTTTTTTTGGCTGTATCTTGTTCTTTTTTCCGCGAATGACCTATTCAAAGGCTTTCTGCCCAAACGCTTTTCAGGACTTGTTTCTCTTTTTAGCGACCAGCAATAGTCCGCTAGCATATGGTCATCCCATCGTCCTTGATACCGATTTTCTATGATTTCCAGATCTTGGTGAAAACGTTCCCCTTGCTCCTCACTGTAGTCACCAAGATTATCTGGGAAATCATCGATGTGGGAGTCCAGGAAATGTAATTTTAGATTCATTAAGCAACCTAATGTTTGAAAATTTTTTACCATTTTCTCGACTATTTCTTTGTACTTAGGACTTTTATTATTTCCCAAAAAGTTTGTTGCGACTTCTTTAAAACTAAGCCAAGCAGCTTTTTCAACTTTATTCATTTTAGTAACAAATAATGAATCTTGAAACAATTTTCTTATTTGTGGCCCGTCAAATACGCCTGCCTTAATTTTAGCTTCAGAAAATTTCGGAAATTTTTTATGCAAATATTTGAAACATGGGCCGTTTGTATCTAATGCTCTCGTGAATTGCTTCATAAGTCCAAGCTTAATATGAAGCGGGGGAATAAGAACTTTTCCTGGATCTACCAATGGTGGAAACAATACATTGTTTTCAGCAGGAGTGAACGATTTTTCTTGTTGGCCACATTTTTTTCTTATAATGACGTTCCCTGTCTCTGCTATTCCACAGACATTTATAACAGGGATAAAGTGTAAACCCTGACTGTTGGCCAAGCAATATTGTTACAATTTTCAGATCTCCACAAATTTTCCAGTTATGATCAGCATATTTTATTTTTATCAAAAGCTGCTTCATTTTTTCATATTGCTCTTCCATAACTGTGGAATGAGCAATCGGAATGGGAGCGTAAACGTTGGTATTATGCAGCAAAACTGCCTTAATGCTCCGTTTAGAAGAATCAATGAACAGTCTCCATTCTTCAGGATCGTATGAGTTATTTTGAAATTCATCCATTAGACCTTTTACATCGGTATAATATGAAAGTGACAATTCGTCCATTGTGAAATATTTTCGAAATTTTTTCTTTAAAAAGGAAGCAAGATGCTCTGAACCATCTTTGGATAAGCCTAAATCTCTGACTAGATCACTAAGTTCTGACTGTGATACGAGTATTGGTTCTGGTTTACGGTTGTATGGTAGAAATTCTTTATCTGTGTCACTAGTATGTGATAGGTTGTCACTAGAACATTCATTAGTAAAAGTGTTTGAATCTTTTTCGACAGTCTCAATGTTTTCAGCATGAACTGATAAGGTGAAATCATTTGTTTCCATAACATCAGCATCAAGTGGTTCAGGAGGCGGAATTAGTTTAGTTGGTCTTGTTACTGTCGAAACATCGTTATAAGTAATAGTGCTTTTATTTTTTCGGTTATGCCTAGGTACAACATTCATATAAAAAAGTAGCAATCATTTTCACTGTATGGTCTATTCCATTTTGCTGGTCTGGAATATTTAATCGCCTTCTTATTGATGTACAACATTATTTTGCAAGAACTGCAAATGATGTGTGGAACCCAATCTGTATCCTGGTGCTGTATTTCAATGTTAAAACAATCCTTATATAAGGTTTTAATCTTATCCGTTATCGGTGACCCCATTTTACTCAATACGTGTTGACAGCAAAATATAACAAAATGAATCACTGTTTTTATCGCACTTATGAAAAGTCCTTGTACCGTGAGACCGTTTTCTTGTAGCATTATACTCTACATGAGCCAAGTCACCCACACACATGAAGAGCTACGGTCGCTGGATGACGACGGCTGCGGGCCCGCTTTCCCACCCTGACCAACCGCCGATACTGGGTTTCCGAGTCCCTGCATCGTAATTCTCTTTCTTCTACCTGCCATGACGGCATCTAAGCCGTTATCCAGGGACTCTGCCGGCTAGTGGAGTAACACCGTTGCCCACCGTCACCAGGTGCCCTGTATGCAGGTAGAAGAATAAAAAATCGACCGATGAATTTTCTCGGCATTCAAAATGGCGCGAAAACATCTGCCATCTTGAATTTTGCAAATCCAACCTCAGATTCGGGATCAGCGACCCAAAAAATCCCCGAGTACCAAATTTGGTAAGGATCGGTTGAATTTTAATTTGAATTCGTTTTTGCATTCGAGAAGCACTATATCTGTCTGATTTATTGAGGTTAGAAAGAAAACAGAACTGTATGGCTCAAACCAACCGATGAATATTAGCTTAGCGTGTCCGAGTACATATTAATACATCTTTGGATTCATGAAAAAGCTTGAATCAATTTTTTAGGAGTATATTTTTCTTAATTTTTACTAATTTTTAACTATTTTTTGAGGTTTAAAAAAAAATTGAGATGTGATGGTGATATTCTGACGTCAGATTCGTGATTAGCGGGCAAAAAATACTACGGATCTGATATATCGCATCAAAAGTATACCCCACTTTTTTTTTTGTGGGGCTGTGTAATGATATAGGGTCAGAAATAACGAGGAGAGAAGTTCTCCAGGCTATACGACTACAAAAGGATGGAAAAGCAATTGGTCCAGATGAGATAAAGGGAGAAATCCTTAAAATATTTTTGGATGAAAGTCATTTATTAATCGACTGGTAATCTTTACCATTTTACCAAGATCTATGAAACTGGCCAAAACACTCTTGACTGGCTCATGTCGACTTTCGTCCCGATTCCTAAAAAGTCAAAATCAAGGAAATGTGACGATTATCGCTTAATAAGTTTACTGTTTCACGTTCTCAAGATATTCCTGAGAATCATCCATACCAGAATATATAGAAAATGTGACGCAGAAATAGATAAGATACAATTCGGATTCCGAAAAGGCATGGGTACACGGGAAGCTTTATTCTCACTAAACGTACTGGTCCAGCGTTGCAAAGATATGAATGTAGATGTATATGCATGTTTTATAGATTACAATAAAGCTTTTGACTGTATGATGCACGAGAAATTAATAAAAATTCTAGAAACAACAAGCATAGACAGAAGAGATCTAAATATTATTAAAAATCTGTATTGGAATCAATCAGTGGAAGTTAAAATTGAACTGGAAAAGTCTGAAAGCATAAAAATAACCCAAGGTGTAAGACAGGTATGCATTTTCTCACCACTTTTGTTCAATCTTTATTCTGATGGTGTGTTTAACGAGGCCATCTATGAATCCATTAAAGGAATAACAGTTAATGGGAGTACATTGATCAACATACGGCATGCTAATAATACTGTTCTATCAAAGATCTCCAGCAATTGATTAATCGAGTCGTAACAGCCAGCGAAAGATTTGAATTAATTATAAATATAAGAAAAACCAAGTGGACGGTAATAACAAAGAAAAATCTACCACCAGAATCCCTCGAAATCAGGACAACACTATAGAACAGGTCTCCACATTTGAATATTTGGGGACCAATATAAATGGGCCCGAGTAACATACATGAATATGAATAAATATTTCCATCGTACAAGTCTCAGTATCGAACTCCGAATAAGAATGTTTAGAGGGTATGTATTCTCCATGCTGGAGTGAGTGTTGGACGCTTGATCCTGGCTCAGAGAAACGACTGGAATCTTTTAAAATGTACATTTATAGACGTCTTCTTCGCATTTCCTGGGTACAGAAAATAAAAAAAAAAACATAAAAGTACTGGAAAGAATGTACAAATGAATAAACCTTTTTTCGTGCCCGGAACAGATGCAAAGGGATTATCAACGAAATAACAGATGCAAAGGAATTATTGACCAAACTTCTCGCTTGTCCCAACAATTCCAGGTCCTTTTGGGCAGTCGCTAAGGCAGTTAGTCAAAATTTCAACAAATCCGCCATACCACCACTCACACGACCAGATAATTCTATTGCAACGATACCTGTTGAGAAAGCGAACTTGTTGGCTGAACTCTTTGCTTCACATTCTACTGTCGATTTCCAAGGAAAAAAACACCACCTACTATTCCGATATTGCAGTCAAGGATGCCCGATGTTGTCTTCAGACAGCGTATCATAAAGCGTATTTTAATAAAGCAAGACACCAAAAAGGCTTCTGGCACTGACGGAATACCTGCCATAGTTCTCAAAATCTGTGCGAGGAAACTAACACCAGTTTTCTGTCGACTTTTCAACTTATCCTACAGAAAGGGAATATTTCCTTCCTGCTGGAAATGTGCCACAATTCAGCGGATACCTAAAAAAGGCAAGAAGACCTCGCCACCAGTTGCACTGCTTTCAATAATACCGAAAGTCATGGAAAAGGTTATCAATCAGCATCTTCTCAAATATCTTGAAGGATTCAACATTATTAGCGATCACCTCGTAAACATAGATCAACAGGAGAGCTTCTGACTTATGTAACACATGTTTGGAACAATGCAATTGAACACTTTGGAGAATCTCGAGTGGTTGCTCTTGACATATCCAAGGCATTCGACCGTGTTTGGCACGACGGACTGTTAGCTAAGCTACGCTCTTATGGTATGTCTGAAAAGTTCTGGTTTCTTTACGAGTTACGGTCGACGGATTTCTTTTTAACACCTTCACTATCAACGCCGGTATGCCCCCCGGGGCTCCATACTGTTTCCTACTCTCTTTCTCATTTACATTAACGATCTGCTGGAAAAGACCGGGAAGCCAATCTACAGCTTTGAAGATGACAATACGCTTATCTCTTCATTCACTTTAAACGCTCGGACATCGGCTACTCAGGCGAATATCCGCAGACAGCAGGAGGTCGTTCAACTTAACAAAGACCTGGAAGAAATTCTAACTTATTCTAACTTGGGGTGATAGTAACCAAGTGGAATTTAACGCTACAAAAACCCAGGCGGTAGTTTTTTCTAAAAAAGTTAACGTTGCTGGCGACATAGTCATGTCGGGGCACTCCATTCCCCTAGCATCGTCACTCGAGTTGTTGGGCGTTAATTTGGGAGCAAATATGTCCTGGCATGAATATGTTGCAGGCATAGCAAGGAGAGCTTCTCAAAAGTTGGGAATATTATTTCGAACCATAAAGCTTTACACTCCACAACAACTGTTAATTCATTACAAAGCTCAAATTCGACCAACTATGGAATACTGCTCCCATGTTTTGGGCTCCGCTCCCAAATACACACTGCATTTGTTGGATTCGGTTCAGTGAAGAGCTGTTCGTCTGATTGAAGACTCGGAACTGATCGGCGGCCTTGGCTTCAACATCGAAGAACGGTTGGCGACTTGAGTCTGTTCTACAAGTATTTTATGGAAAGTGTTTGAAGGATGTATCCCGCTTAATTCCTACCAGAGCGGTGGATGTTAGAAATACTTCACATCCGTATGAGGTTCAGCTTGTTACTCCGCGGACAACGCTTTTCAAGCAGTCTTTTATGTGGAGAGCATCATCCCTTTGGAATAATTTGCCCAGGGCTGTATTTCCCACGGAGTACAATTTACAGCGATTCAAGAACAACGTGAATCGCTTTTTCCGCACACATGTCGCTCCTGAAGCGCTTTAGTGACTTCTCTGTACAACGTGTGCTAGACCCATAAAAAAAAAATGAAGGAATTACTAACAACTATAAAAATAAGAAAAAACTCAATAATTCGGACTTATAAAGGGAAAACGATTGATCGGAAGACAACAGAATTATTGGCTGAAGGACATGAAAAGATGATTTCGATGTGCTTTGAGTGATATATTTCGAGCAGCACTTTCTAAAGTTCGTTTAGCTATATATTTCGCCAACCTTCGTCAGGAGACGGCGCGGCGTCGTAAGAAAAAGGTTATTTATACTCCCATTGCTTCTAATCTAATTCTCAGTCCAACAGCATATCTCTGTTAAAAGCTTACTAAACAAAATTAACTGACTATACTAAACATCATAAAAAAGATTTGTATTTTCGTGTTCTTTTTGAACAGAGGTGTATATAGAGTTGGCTGTACTATTTTGGTATTCAGTAATTTCATCATGCTGTTGTGAAATAGTATATGTTGTAAGTGAGATATTTTAGTTTAAACGCAATTTAAATGTCCTAACGAAACCGTACTTGCCAGAGTGATTTACCTAAAAACTTTAATCGAAACTCAACAGCGAAATAAGACCTAATTGCGTTTTGTAACAGTACAAAACAGTGTAATTGAAGCAGCAAGCGCTGTATTTAAAGTTTAATTGTGCCTTTGTTTTATGTCTAAAAATAATGCAGCAAACGTTACAGTATAAATCAATACTTTTCCTTACAAAATATCCCCGTTTAATTGTTATTACTATCTTTAGTAGCTTTTTTATTGTCAATATTTTCTTTGTCTATTAAAATGGCCATCCAATCATCCAATTACAAAACTTTTTCAGTTACTCTTTGTATTTTTTAGTTGTATTATTGTTCGTTTATTGTCAAAACGTGCGAATAATACAAATATTTTACGAAATGGAGTTCATACATAAAGCAATTGATAATATTTCAATACGATGTGTACTATGGTTTTGAAAATTGTGATCTAAGTTATATTAGATATATATGTTATTACATATTATAAATTAGTAAAAGGGAAACTAAGAAAAAAACATTTAGATGGTTGGTGGGGTGTATAAAAAATCAAATTAAATGAACTATTTTCGATTTGTAAAACTTAAAGCTCTAGTTTAGGGAACATTTGATTTACCCACAAAAGAGCATCAATTTCCTGGGGCTAAACCTCCGTTCATCCGTATCTTATTTAGAGTGAACATATATGATATGGTGTGCTTTAGACTGAAAGAAAGTTTTTATGTTGTTCCCAAAAAATTTCTTTAAATAATTTCGTTAAATAATTCTATTTAATGTTTATTGTGAGCATAAGGTTTCAGCATTCGAAAAATAATAATTCGTTTGATATTTAATTAAAATTAATTTTTAATTAATAATATTGGTAGTTTATGGTCAAGAAACAATATAGGTCTCATAAAAAACTTTGTTGAATTTTACAAGTAAACTCCCATTTATTTTGAAAACAAAATATACAATTTGTTACCACAAAACACTGAAAACATTCTTGTATATTATTTTAAAAAAAATCATTAAAAATATTATTAGGAAATGTTTTTAACACTCTGAAGGAGTTTACTTTTTTAATTGTGACTTTTTTCTCTAAGGATTGTCATGTAAAATGTATAATGTAGGGTTATGTGAGTCGAATAGTTTCCACGAAAGTATATATAGATCAGACTTTTTTTGATGTTCCCAAAAATTAAGGTATCTGGTGCGATTCTGAAATCCAGAAATCAAGCCAACTCTCTTTTAAATAGAATCTTACAAGTGCATACTTCCAAGTGAACCCTTATTCAGTCAAGGTTGGTAGGATTAGTGTAACCATGTCAGTTTCTCAAGTCGATGTCAATTCTTTTTGGGAAAGAACCAGAGCGTGCCTATTTGTAGTATTAATTTCTACTTTGTAAAGGACGAAACAAGCGTGTTATCAGTGACAAATGAATAAAGAATTTATGATATGGAACCTCAAAGTACTTCAATGTTGATAGTTTAGATGTTGGAAATAAATTCTGCCACTAGTAACGAACGATCTTTGAGAAAATTGAGAACTATAAACAATACTCTTCAGAGATACGAAAAAAGCGAAACAATAGTTTTTCATAAGAATGTGGTTGAGTATCTTGGATATATCAAGCAATATTACTTGATACTCTGTATAAAATTGAACTCCGTCATTTCCAAAATATGTCACATAGGTTACGACGTTTTCTGTTGATCTATGCTTACGAGAACAAAATTGGCCGTTATTAATATTATTTATTCCTTCCATATACGTTAAATTATGTTAGTTAACAGTTTTTTCTATAGATCTCGATGCTAAAAAAACATTGTGACAGGATGATAGTTTGGCTGAAATGGCGTATATTTGCAGCAGGAAAGAAACATTCCTCTTCTACCGGACAGGTTGAAAAATAGTAGAAAAAATTGATGTTAGTCCACTGGCACATTTTTAAAGTATAACAATAAATAAGTATTTTATCAGCATCAGCGGCTTTTTTGTTGTATAACGTAATGATGCTTCTTATGTTACGTGTTATAACACATTTTAGATTAACAATAGTGAATGGAAATTAATAAGCGGGGTGAGAAGTATACCAAATTATTGAAACAAATAAAAAAAAGAAAGAAAATAATAATAAATTTTACTTGTAGTTGTAGTAAAAAGTGACCAGGAATAATTAATATAAATAATAAAAAAAATTGATTGGAAAAAAATAGTAATTTTACTAATGCTGCTGATAAAACAAAACAAGTGTTAAATCAAGAAAGAATCACCTAGATGTAGGCGTTATTTGATGGATGGTTGTAAATTTTTTTACTTACTCTGAGTTCCATTAGGAAATTACGGAAAACTGTTGTTCTAAAAAAGTAACAGCATAGACCTTTTTTCTAAACTTAATTATAGTCCAGGTGTTTCAAGCCATAAACCAAACTTCCAACAAGTGCAATTAATAACCTTTAATAGGGTGTGCTGGGAATACACTGGCAACAAAATTTATTATGTTTACCTCAACTTCCAATAATTTATTGGATTAGCGAATAATAGCCTTTTAAATGCGAAAATTGTTTTACATTATTTTTGTCTTTTCTGGAAACTAATTTAAACATTCTTCTTTATAGTCTATAAATTATTACTATGAAATTATAAATATATAGTTTTTAAATTCAAAATCAAATTTTCGAAGCAAGAAATTTCTAGCCTGTTATTGCCTCTCAAAATTTGATATTAAAATTGATTTTGTCAGTACGGGGCGATCATTTTTAGACGCCCGGCCTCGATTTATGGAAAATTGTTGAATATTATTTTTTTTTTTTTTAAATGCTGAATGGTATAGTGCTTGTCAAGGAGTATACTAACGTATTTGATACTTGGTAGTGAAAACGACACTGGGCGCCGCGACGCCAAACAACTTTTTTTTGCATCGACATACCTTTTGTAAAACGGCATTGGAAAGCCCTAATTTTTCTCAATATTTTTTTCTCAAACTGTTTTTTTTTAATTTGTTTTGCAAAAATGTTATGAAGAAAAAAATATTATTTTTTGTTCATCGGGGTTGCCACGGATCGTATGTCACGTTTGGTGGTGATAAAACAATTTATCTACTAGGCGGCTGTCATACCTTATATATATATATATATATATATATATATATATATATATATATATATATATATATATATATATATATATATATACATATATATTTGGGTTTAACTGTATATATACACAAGTAATATATAACAATTACACAACTAAGTGTTGTGTTCCTATTTGCCCTCTCCAAACCTCTCTATCGTCCGCCATCTCTTCGTCCATTCCTCGTAACCTCATGGCCTGTCTCATATCTTCATTCCAGGATCTACGTGGTCGCCCTTTTTTATTTCTTCCCGGTGGTTTCCATGTCAAGAGCCTTTGGGCCATCTTGTATCGTTCATTCTGAGTAGGTGTCCAAACCATTTTAATCCTCTATTTTCTATTCTTTGTATAATTGTTTCTGTTGCGTATTTCTTGGTTTGTTATGTGTTGGAATTTGGACACTCCGGTGCTTCTTTTCAGGTAATCCATCTCTATCGTCTTTATTTTTCTTTTATCCTCTTCTCTCATTACCCACAGTTCACTACCATAACTTTAAAACCGATTCTACCATTGTTCTTCCAATTCTCTTTTTGTTTTGTGTAGTTATGTTTTAATCCCACCATATTGAGTTAAGAGCTCCTATGATCCTCCTGGCTTTTTGTATTTTATTCTGTATTTCCTTTTTACCTATACCATTTTTGTTGTCAATCAGTACTCCTAGATATTAAAATTCCTTGACTTGTTTGACATGTGTATCGTTGTTAATTAAGGCATCAAATTCTATTTCCGAGTTCACAACCATATACTCCGTCTTTTCAAGGCTCACCTCCAGTCCCCATTCCTTTTAGTCTGTGTATAATCTCTTCAATACATATTCCATATCGAATGCATCTTGTGTCATTATTACTTGGTCGTCTGCAAAGTTTAACGATAATAGGTGTTTATCACTAATGGGGATGCCCATGCTTTGGCAAGTGCGGTTCATTTCTTTAGAGCATTGTCTACAAATATATTAAATAAGATTGGTGAAAGGCAACACCCTTGTCTTAGACCTTTTGTAATGTGGAGCTTCCGAGAGATACTTTAATCTAATAATAATTATAAGAACATTAGTTACTATGCTGTTGAGGTTTTTACCTTTCATAAAATATCTTTGAACAATAAAACACAAGAATATATTATTTTTATTAAAACCACAAAAAAACTATATAACTTCTTACATTACATAACCTACTACATATTTATAAAATTAAATGTCTGAAAAAATAAAATAAAAAAACATCAAAAGAAAATTTTCTGTATGTCTTCCTTCTTCTATCATGTATTTTTCCGTTATTTTCATTAACACTTAATGAGTAGCTTTGTAAATAATTTCTCCAGATATACGAGGCTGGTTTGAAAAGTCCGTGCAAAAATAAAAACTACTTATGTGTTTGGGGTAAACCTTTTTTATTTTTCGACATAGTCTCCTTTTAGGCTTATACACTTCGTCCAACGATGTTCTAGTTTGTTGAGCCCTTCCGAATTTGTCCAAGTCTGCAAAATATCCATTAGTGTCTGCAGTCACCTCCTCGTTTGAATAAAATCTTTGTCCCGTTAGCCATTTCTTCAAATAGTAGTCCGAGGGGGGAGCCAAGTCTGGAGAATAGGGGGGGATGTGAAACGAGTTGGAATCCTGTTTCCATTAATTTTTGCGACCACAACTGCGAATCCCAAAAGACAGTCGCCATAACCTTTCCGGCCGAAGGAACGGTCTTCGCCTTTTTTGGTGCAGATTCCCCCTTGGTAACCCATTGTTTAGATTGTTGTTTGGTCTCAGGAGTATAGTAATGTATCCATGTTTTATCCATAGTGACGAAACGACGCTTAAAGTCCTCCGGATTCTTCTGGAACAGCTGCAAACCATCCTTGCAACACTTCATACGATTCCGTTTTTGGTCAAGCGTGAGCAATCGCGGCACCCATCTTGCGGATAGCTTTCTCATGTCCAAATGTTTATGCAAAATATTATGTACCCGTTCAGTCGAGATGCCCACAGCACTAGCAATCTCACGCACCTTAACTCTTCTGTCGTCCATCACCATATCATGGATTTGATCAATGATTTCTGGAGTCGTAACCTCCACAGGCCGTCCAGAATGTTCAGCGTCACTTGTGCCCATATGGCCAGTCCGAAAATTTTGAAACCACTTATAAACTGTTCTAATCGAAGGTGCAGAGTCACCATAATGTTTATCAAGCTTCTCTTTAGACTCCTGAGGCGTTTTGCCTTTCATAAAGTAATGTTTAATCACCACACGAAATTCTTTTTCGTCCATTTCTTGAAAATCACTCGACTTCCTTGATTCACACGAATGCCAAACACAAAGAAATAGACCAATATGGCTGAAACTTGGTGTGCGTTCATTCAAGAGATGCTACTAACTAAACATGACCTCGATACGCGCCGGTGGTGCCATCTCTCGGACTTTACACGGACTTTTCAAACCAGCCTCGTACTCGTACTATTGTACGCATGTGATATTCTTGCCTTCAAGCGCTCAATATCATTTCTCGCAGTTTTGTATACAGTATCTTGAAAAGTCCCCCATAAGAAAAAATCTAATGGCGTGAGGACTGGTGCTCCATCGTGTTGATATCACATATGCCTTCTTAAAATAAGGGGATCATTTTCTAATAAAAGTGGTAGAGAATTAACCAAGAAATGAAGGTAACTATTTTCAGTTAGTGTTCCCTCAAAAATATTTCTCAATTGTCCCACACCATACATTAACGCCATAATGGCCTTGATTCTGAATTTGATTAATGTTGTATGGATTCTCGCCAGCCCAGTATTGATCTGTTTGGTTTGCCGTCGTTAACAAAATGACTTTCATTCTGACCATAATATACGATTTAGAAAATAACGTTCTACGTCATATTTAATCATCATTTCTGCTACAAAACTCAGTCGTCGTTCCGAATCAAATTGTGTTAATAATTGAAGATTATGCATTTTATAGTCATGGTATTTATTAGCTTTAAGAGATTTGACTAGCCCCATAAGATACATTCAATTGCCTGCTTGCTTATTTGATTGAATTATATGGATGGTTTTGAAAACGTTGCATAATTTCGGCTACTTCTTCATCTATTAAAACAGTTTTTCGTTTAGAAATACCTTTCTGCCCAGAAAATGCATCTATATTGCTTTTTAAATTTCATTTTAATCGATAAAACATAGTGTGATCCGGAATATACATGCCGGGGTAACGTTCTCGATATTGTCTAACGGCTTCCCGAGAATTTCTTCTTGCTCTTCCATAAATAAGGATCATATCTACTTTTTCAGCGAGGAAAACCACTTCGACCAGAAGCTATTGAAATGAATAGGTGTGCAACGAAGAGCTGTCACATTAAAGTATGACTGCCGCCTACTAGATAAAGTGTTTGAAAACCGCCAAACGTGGCATTCGATCCATGGCAATCGCGTTGACCGATAAATCATATTTTAGAGGGTTATTGCCGCGTAACTTTTTTATATAACAGATTAGAAAAAAACTGTTTAAGGAAAAAACGTTTGCTTTCCAATGCCGTTTTACAAAAGGTATGCCGATGGGAAAAAAAAGTTGTCTGACATCGCGGCGTCCAGCGTCGTTTTCACTACCAAATATCAAATACGTCAGTATACTCCTTGACACGCACTATACCATTCTACATTAAAAAAAAAAATAAATCAATAACAATTTTCCATAAATCGGGGCTGGGCGTCTAAAAATGATTACACTGTACATGTTATTATGTCAAAACTCTTGCAAATGAACAAATCGGTAAAGTGACTTACCCAGTACTTTCCCTGCAAACACATAGTTTTAAAAAAAGGACTAAATTTGGCTTTCCCGGCCGGATTTAATCCCGGCAGGTCAGCACATTTTTATTTTAAAATGTTTTTAAATAAGCCACATTCCACGTCCTGTTTCTTATCAGCAGACATCAGCAACCTCTCGAAAGTCGGTACACTGTAAAAAGGGCAATTGGTTCTTAGTGGGTGGCCGTCCGGAAGATGAAAAATTGACGATGGATGCATCGCTCCACTGTATTCATGTAGCGATATATAAAGTAGGCCTTCGGGGACTGAGTTCCAGCTCTGACGAAGAAAATGTCGGGCACGCTGTTGCTAGTGGAATACTCTGGCCATAAAAAGCTGACGATGAAGGCTTCGTACAAAGACGATGAGGGAGTAAGACGTAGGTCTACAGTGGAGCTGAAAGGATCAAAAAAACTGTGGCTAACGAAGATACTTCGTCGCAATGCCACGGATACGTTCAATGAAGTATGAAAGGTTCAGCAGCCCGTCGGGGTTTCGTGGCTAGAGGACATCCCAAATACAATGAAAGCCAGAGTGTTCGATCAATATCTATTGCCGGTATTAATATCTGGCACTGAAACGTAGGTTTTTTAAGTAAAAGTATAATATATAAACTCCAGGTACCCAAAGAGCATTGGAGAGGAGAATGCTAAATATTAGACTTCAAAATCGTATTCCTAACATCGAGATACGAAGAAGATGACAGATGTAATACAACGAATATGTATATTAAGGTGGAATTGGGCGGAGAGATGGTTGAATGGATGCCTAGAGAACACAAAAGATGAAGAGGTAGACCACAGACAAGCTGGACGGACGACATAAAAAATTGGCGAGACACGATTGGATGCAAAAAGCAAACAACAGAGCTCATTGGAGACAACTTGGGGAGGCTTATATCCGACTAGGGATGGAATAAGCTAATGATGATAATGCTGATGATTTAATTGATTCATAATAAAAAAATCACTAGCTTAAATGTTTTCTATAAATATATAGAATATTACTACTCAGTATATATCACCACTACACCAAACACTTTATTTTTGCACTCGACGCGCGTTTCGCTAACCATGTTAGCTTCATCAGGAGCGATGATTGACTGATGAAGCTAACATGGTTAGCGAAACGCGCGTCGAGTGCAAAAATAAAGTGTTTGGTGTAGTGGTGATGTATACTGAGTAGTATCATTGTGCCAAAGATTTCACATTCCCAACTTAATATAGAATATTAAATATATTTTATTAACGTTGCGGCAAACCCTAACATCTCCACTAAACAAAAAATTTGAATCCACCACACACATACCGACCTTATTAATATATTGTATTTTGATATTTTTTTTAATCACAGACTAGGTAATTATCATGATCAATTTTGCAGAAAGGACTTATACAAAATAAATGCGAAAGTCGAGTTTCTCTTTAAAAAAATATCCATATACGATCATCGCGAGAACAATTGTCGCATTCGTGCAAGGTCAGTTTCTTGTCGGTGTCCAGGAATTAGAACAAAAATCTTAGAGACTACCGAAAAAAGACAGTTTTAAAAGGTCATTAAATTAGTATGGAAACAATACATATGATATTATTGTACTGATAGATAAGAAGTTTTGGAAGTTTTTCCTACACCACCTATCTTATATTGGAAAAGTGATCATTACAACGTTCTCGAGATCTGTCAATGTTTATTGGTAGATCTTGAAAACGTTGGGCCGGTCACCTTTCTAATGTAAGATAGGTGAAGCCGGTAATAAATAGGAAATAGAGTCTATACAAAGGAGGAAAAAGAGAAAGACTTTTTATATTTAAGAGAAGTATATAAATGGTATCGGTGTTGTTCCTGAAATTTATATTTTTTCATTTTTAGTTTTTTCCTTTAAATTTTCGATTATTGTAAGTTTTACTTACTATCACTTACGTAGTCAATTTTAATTTGATAATACGAGGAAGTAACCGAATTGTTTATTTTCACATAGTACGTGAATACATCCGAAAATTACAAAATTCATATTCATTTTAAGAATATGTAAAGAACATTTTGATACTATATAAACAAGTATGCTAACTAATTATTGTAGATAATTATGTACGTATATAAGAAAATCAGAAAACAGTACAACTGATTGAATTAAAATTAATAAATAAATAGATAGATAAAAAAAAATTTACCAAAGGTGCAAGAAATCAAATAAACGCATTGTATCTTTGGGAGCTGAGCCCCAAGCATGGGGCTAGTATTCCGTCGTTAGTCGAACTTGAGTTTTGTACAGAATTAACAGTTGTGGAGTATGAAGCTTCCATGCTAACGCCCAGCAACTTGAGGAATGAAGTGTCTCGATATAACTATGCCGAGTTCAGCAAAGTTAATTTTTTTAGAGAAAACTTCCGCCTGGATTTTTGTAGCGTTAAATTCTACTTAGTTACTGTCACCCCCAAGATAGAATTTCTTCCCAGTCTTTGTGAAGTGGAACGACTTCCTGCTGTCTGCAAATGTTTGCATGAGTAGCCGATGTTCCAGTGTTCAAAGTGAATGAAGAAATAAGCTTACTTTTATCTGCAGAGCTGTGGATTGGATTCCTGGTCCAGCAGATCGTTTAGTATTTTGTTTGATTACAAAATTTAATCAAAACTAAATTTAATTAAAACACGGTCCTTAATTTATTCACAATAAAAAAAAAATCAATAGCTTACATTTAATCTGTGCACATGAAGCAAAAGCGTTCTGGAATAGAAAGTTAAATATATTAGTGTTCCGTACGGAACATTTATAAGATCACTTCGTGTCTGTCTGTCTGTTCGTTTGACCGTCCGTCTGTCACCTGATTTTCTCTGAAACTATTTGACATAGAAAGTTAAAATTTTTCACAAATATAGTAATTGATGGCCTCATCAAAGCTGTGTAGTTTTGAAACTTAAATTTTGACTTAAGGAGTTAGTTTTGGGGGTTGAAATCGGAAATGAAAAAATTTTCTTTTACCAGGTCATCGAGTGGGGTGTCAAATGAAAGCGTGTAAAAACACGAGTTCAAAAATATATATAATGTAATACTTGCGCACACTTCACTTTGCATTATTTTTAAAATTTTGAAAAAATTCTGGAATATTCTTTACAGGGTGTAGATTGAACGAAAATTATCACGAGTTCAGTGCATAATTTATCTGGTATATGTAAAAAAAAATCAAGGTCATCAGTTTTCAGTAAAGATCGGAAAAAAACTTTGGGATGTGTTCTGTGAAGTCATTGATCATTTTATACCTACGTAACAAAAATTTTTATCTTATACTAATTGCGTAAGTCCGACTTGCTCTTGGCCGGTCCTTTCATTAATGTGGCGGCAAACCATAAAATCTTTATTATACAACAATCTTGGATCCATCACAAACATTATTAATATATTTTGAAATTTTTTAATCTCAAAGTAAGTACAGTCTGTCAAGTAAGAACGTGTCCGCAATAATTCATTTTTGGTAGATGCGATTCTAGTGATTCAACAAAAAATCGGTAGAGGGAACCTTTGTCTATGACCTGTTTTAGTAAAACTATCAGTCGATTCCGCGCTCTCGTCGAAATCAGATAAAATCCAAAATGGGTCACTTATTTGCGCATCAGTTCGAGGCAGTCTTTCTTTGTTCCCATCTAAAGGGACCTAGAACGCTAAATATATTACAAAGTCGGTGTTGTTTGTGAAGAAGTGGGTAAATCATTGTAACGGGACGAAAAATGTCGATTACATGCCCAAACGTTGCTTGATAGTCGCTCTAAAAGTCGAAAAACGAATCGTGTTTTTGTTTTCACTGAATATGGAATTGACGCTGCGTCAAGGAGCGGCAAAATTAACAAAATCGGGTTTAAATGTGTCCCATGAGACCGCTCGACAACATCTTCGTGTTCATGGTGTCAAATTCCGAAGCACGTTGAAGAAACCTTTGCTGGGCGAAAATCCCGTCGCGAAGCGATAAGATACTAGAGTGGCCCTCATAATCGCCGGATGCCAACCCTATGAAAACGTTTGATTCCTTGTAAAGAGAAAGCTCAGAGGAAAGAGTCTGGGGACTTTGACTCAGTTGTCTCGCGACATTCGAAAAATTTGCAGAGTACGCAGAAAATCTCGTCAGGCGATCAGACGATTACTGATGCAGGACACGATTGTACAACTTATAAGGTAATTACGCCGTTGTTAGCACACCAAAGAATACATTGCTGGCAGAAAATGTTCTCGAAATAAATTTTTTCAACAATATGAGCGGTCACTTTCTTACTTGACAGACTGTAATTATCATAATCAATTTTGCAGAAAAGACTTACAAAAGCACTTTGTACTCACAACAAATATACCGATATTATGGGTATGTTTCAAAACTTTTAATCATAAAGAAAGTAATTATCGTAACAAATTTAGCAGAAAAGGTCTAGAAGAGCCACTAAGATGTTCTCGTTCAAAGCCATTAGCAAGTCCATAATGAAAGTTAACTCAAAACTTTGAGACGGTCAAAAATGCTGTTGTATAAACAAGGAAAATAGATATTATGAAAATTTTCATTAAAATTAGGAAGCCTTAATAATAGAATTTACATTTATGTCCTTTCTCATTTGATATAACCTAAACAATAAAAGCAAATTTTGATTTTAGGTTTAATAATAGGAATTACTTGTTATAGTTTGGGTTCAATTATTATAATATAAATTATAATAATACACTGAAGGTACAGTAATTAATGGCCCCTTTGATTCGAAAATTTAATTAAAACAAGGTATTTAATATATTAATAATACAAAATTTAATTAGTTTACTTTTAATTTATGGATCGGCGTGATCATGCAGAGAACGAAATTGTACAGTAGGTTTTTGCAACATACAAGGTTTAAACTTTAGCATTAATTTAGTGCATCAAAATTTGCAAATAAATAAACCTCATATGCTCACTCTTTATGAACCTAAGGTCAGTTCATCGACCAGCAGAGTTAACTTTCTCTATCCCATTATAGAGACTTTTTTCCCGGCTGAAACGCAATTGGAATATGTCTTTTTATCAGTAACGATCCTCTTGCCATACAAAAGAGGCTCTAGAACCCAGGAACTTTGACGTTATGTGATTATAAATAAAACTCAACCAAACACAGCAGCCCTTATTTTACCTTATATGCTTTATTCTTGGTACTCGACGCTCAAATCGCTACCCATTAGTAGTTATGGTTAACTCAATGACTCAAGGAGCGATAATTGACTCAATGAGTCAATCATCGCTCCTGATGATGCTAAAATAATTAGCGAATCCCTCATCGCATGTAAAAATAAAGTGTTTGGCGTGGTGGTAATAATTGTTTTGTAGTTGGAAAGCTTTAGATATCTTTATAACATTGGATAAGCGGTCACTGTCATAAGGGTTACTGGAATAGGATTTAGTGTAAAACTAAAAAAATAATATTCAGGAAACATAATGGCTCTCTCAAGACCTGGACCGCTACAGGCAAAATTCAAAAGAAACTGAGACAGAAATATACGACTCTTCGTTGTACAATTTACAATATTCCAAAATTGCTTTGGGTTAACAATTAACAATTGTTTAAGAGATTTTGCAAATAACCTTATCTGTTTAATTTCGAGCTACCAAGTGAAACTAGTTTTAGAGCACTTTTGATTCTCTTACAAGAACCATCGAGTATATACAGACTACTTATCCGAGCGTCGAGATTGCCATTCTAGGCGATTCTAATGTCTACATCAATTAACATTGGCGCGCAGCAAGCTTGCTTAAGCACTTCTATGGATTTTAAGCAGCCTAAATTTTGCAGTCGTGCAGGTGTGAAAATCCTAACACCATAAACCGTAACACCTTTGTTCATGCCAGGAATAGATGCAAAGAGATTATCGACGAGACCAAGGAGGCACACAATCAACGAATTAGAAACAAGCTTCTCGCTTGTCCCAGCAATTCCAGGTCCTTTTGGTCAGTCGCTAAGGCAGCCAGTCAAAAATTTCACCAAATCCACCATACCACCACTCACACGGTCAGATAAATCTATTGCAACGACACCTGTTGAGAAAGCGAACTTGTTGGCTGAACTCTTTGCTTCACATTCTACTGTCGATTTCCAAAGAAAAACACCACCTACTCACATAGTGCAGTCAAGAATGCCCGATATTGTCTTCAGACAGCGTATCATAAAGCGTATTTTAATGAAGCTAGACACCAAAAAAAGCTTCTGGCGCTGACGGAATATCTGCTATAGTTCTCAAAAACTGTGCGATGGAACTAACACCAGTTTTCTGTAGACTTTTCAACCTATCCTTCAGAAAGGGAATATTTCCTTCCTGCTGGAAATGTGCCACAGTTCAGCCGATACCTCCTCTTTCTCATTTACATTAACGATCTGCTGGAAAAGACCGAGAATCCAATCTACAGCTTTGCAGATGACAGTACGCTTATCTCTTCATTCACTTTGAACGCTCGGACATCGGCTACTCAGACGAATATCCGCAGACAGCATGAAGTCATTCTACTTAACAAAGACCTGGAAGAACTTCTATCTTGGGGTGACAGTAACCAAGTGGAATTTAACGCTACAAAAACTCAGGCGGCAGTTTTTTCTAAAAAAAGTTAACGTTGCTGAACCCGACATAGTTATGTCGGGGCACTCCATTCCTCTAGCATCGTCACTCAATTTGTTGGGCGTTAATTTGGGAGCAAATATGTCCTGGCATGAACATGTTGCAGCCATAGCAGGGAGAGCTTCTCAAAAATTAGGAATATTATTTCGAACCAGAAAGCTTTACACTCCATAACAACTGTTTTTTTCTTTACAAAGCTCAAATTCTATCAACTATAGAATACTGCTCCCATGTTTGGGGTTCCGCTCCCAAACATACATTGCATTTGTTGGATTCTATTCAGAGAGGAGCTGTTCGTCTGATTGGAGACCTGGAACTAACCGGCGACCTTCATTCGCTGGAACATAGAAGAACGGTTGGCGACTTGAGCTTATTCTACAAGTTTTTTCATGGAAAGTGTTCTAAGGATGTGGTCCGCTTAATTCCCAGAGCGGTGCATGTTTAAAGTACACGTCGCGCTAATAGTTCACATCTGTATGAGGTTCAGCTTGTTACTCCTCGTACAACGTTTTTCAAGCAGTCTTTTATATGGAGAACATCGTCCCTTTGGAATAATTTACCCAGGACTGTGTTTCCCACCGAGTACAATTTACAGCGATTCAAGACCAACGTGAATCGCTTTCTCCGCACACGTGTCGCTCCTGTGGCACTTTAGGAACTTCCCTGCAGCACGTGTGCTAGACCCATAAAAAAAAACAAGTCGGGTTTGTTAGCGAATTCAGTGAACGATTAATGCACTTCATTCGTAAAGACTACTGCTTTTAAAAATTTGGATCGACATCCAACAAAGGATTTGTTGTCGGCGTCAGTTTCCTCCGTCGGTAGCTTTTTAATGGCTCTTTCTCTGCTTGGCGATGGCCAGGTGACAATGCCCTCTACTAAAACGTCACATTCACGTTTAGTTTGTTTATTTACAGCGAACGATTACAAATTTTGCAATCTGTCATGGGTAAAGTGAAGTAAAGGTCAATATTAATGCAGGTTTTTTTTAAAGACATCCAGAGACTAATATAGTGGTATTAATTAAAACCTTTGTGGGTGTCGAATATAGCAGCAAGTGTGATTCTTCGTGTCGTTCGGTACAGTTGGTTGCGTTATAAATATGTCACTCATAATCTAGGATATTTGATATTTACGGTACGTAAAAATAATAACCAAATCCGTTTTTAAACCTAGTGTTTTTTTACTTTAGCACTAAAAATATCTTACATTTCTTACAAGAAAAATATTTGCAATTGCGGTATTAACCTTGGAAAAGTTAAGAGAAAATCCTTTTTGAAATTCTGTTTTCATTTTGCTCAATCCTAAACAGCTGTTAACATAAAAGGCAAAATCGGCTGCTCTTTTGAAATTTTTCTTAATTATGGTTAAACATTATTTTTAACAGGTGTTTTCTATGATGATTTTCATTTGTTACTAGATTAAGGTTACCTGAAATTCGAAAATCTGTAACTGTTGAAGAAAATCGTATGTTTGACAACATACACCTCCGCTTGAGTATACAATGACGGACTTTCAGGAGCGGGTAGGTTGGGCTGGTAAAATTTGGTTGTGCCCTTTTTGTTTAATGTTTCAAAAATTTTTGAATTAAATAAAAAATGTATTGAATGTGCTTTTATATGACCATGACCTCAAGAGTCATCTGTTTCAATATATGCAGTGAATTTCATAACACCCTATATATATATATATATATATATATATATATATATATATATATATATTATATATATTTTATATATATATATATATATATATATATATATATATATATATATATATATATATATATATATATATTTATATATATATTTCTCATTTTATTAATGTGGCAATAAAATCCAAAAACTCTAATTTGCTGCTAATTTTAAGTTCTTTAAAAGTACTGTTCTTTTTGGCCTGATTTGAAGCTTTAATAATATAATTTACATTATATTATTAAAGCTTGATAAGAGTTTTTTTTATTATAGTTTCTGAGCGCCATTATTATATTATAAATTATAAGGACGTATTAAAGTTAAAATAATTAATAGTTTCTGTTGCTCCAAAATTTAACCAAAACAAGGTATTTATTATATTTATAATACAAAATTTACATAGTTTACATTCCATTTTTACATATAAGATTCTTGAATAAAACTACATGTTATTAATTTTTCGACAGACCCTACTAAAAACTATTTGAATCCTCCGCAAATTTGATTAAAACGTATCTTTCAAACAAGTTATTTAATTGATTTTTAGTGTAAATTTCAATTAGTTTATATTTAATTTATTTTAATAAACTCTTTTTATAAATTTATTGTAAGCAAATAAGCAAGCTGTCAAGTACAGTGTAAATAATTGTTTATTTGTTTAATTGAAAAACAAATTATTCCAAGTAAATATTGGAAATATTAAGAGAAATCAACACTGCAACTCAGGGGTTTTATATAGTTTAGTTGAACATTTTTATATTTTTCTGTCAACATAAATTCAAATTTGAGAAAATAATCAATATTTTCATAGATTTACTCGTTCACGATCTGCCTATGTCAATCCACTGCCGGATTTCCATTTGCCATTTAATGCCATGTCATGCCATTGCCATTTGTTCTCTGCTTTTCTCATCCACTGAGTTTCTGTCCTTTTCCTGATGTCGTCTCTCCATCGTGTATTTGGTCTTCCTGCACTTCTACGTCCAAGCCTTGGTCTTCTCTCCAACATTTTTCTTGTCCGTCTGTCACTTGTTCTACGGGCCACGTATCCGGCCCATCTCCACTTTAATTCGACCACCCTTTCCAATACGTCCATGACATTAGTTTGTTGTCGGATGCATTCGTACCTTTTTCGGTCCGTTAATTTAATACCCAACATTCTCCGTTCGTGCGTTCGCTTTGTTCTGGCTAATCTTTGAGCATGTCTTTTTGTGAGACTCCATGTCTCAGTGCCGTAGGTAAGTACACGGAGAATACCCTGATCGTACAGTTTTCTTTAATACTATTGGGTATTTCTAATGTAAGGCGGTCATTTAAGGGGGGGTCACTACCGAGAAAAATGAAAAAAAATACGTTTTTTTCGTTTTTTTCCATTTTTATAATCTACAATCATTTCTGCACAAAACAATCCAACCCCCACAATTATACGATGAGTATAAGTGCCTGAAATTTTTATATAAAGTAGTCAAGGTATGAGCCATCAGTCAGTATCGCCAAGATATGAGTCCAGCTCAGCCTTCGCCTAGCTTCGCACTACGCACCTTTCAATATACCACCCCATTCCACCCATTATGAAGTTATTATTATTTTCACTATTATTATTATTATCCCACTTTTTATTAACAATGCTTAGGAATAATTATATAACACTATTTACTATATACAAATAAAAAACTTTATTTTTACAAAAATATTTTGAAATACTATTTACTATATACAAATAAAAAACTTTATTTTTACAATAATATTTTGAAAAGTAATAATAAGATTTTATTATTTTGTTATACTTTTTTTTAACTAAAATGAACCCACTTCATATGACGGGCCTTCTTTTTTTTTCTAACTTCTTAAATTTTTCTTCTAAACTTTTTCTTGCTCTTGAAATTTTTTGCCTCTCACATTTCGATGCTTGTTGTAAGTCTTTCTCGGCTTTCACTATTCTCAGTTCATCTTCCTTCATCAGCCCCAGCAATTGTAAATTTTCCAGGGTCAATGAAAAGTTTTTCAAGTACTTGGCAGCGGGAAATATTACCTTCATTGAAGCAGCATAGTGCATCATATGCACCTAATTCTAGTGTGGTTTTCTCTACAAAAATATTTTTTGGGCATCTAACTCACAATGCATTATTATAGCTTTCGTTTGTGTTTTGTGTCTTACCGTGAAACACATTTTTCTAACAGGGCTGGATTCGCCAGGTCCCTGAAGACAGGTTTCAAAATTTCCATTAGTACTTTTGGTAGATGAAAATGCTTTGAGTGCTCATATAATTTTTTTTTCTGCCTGGGCCTTGAGGAACTTACACCGGTCCAAGCTGCATAAATTGTGTGCCGGATTCTGGTCGTTTGAGCCGAGATGAAAAAATTCTGCAGATACTGCTTTTTTCATCTCAGCCAAGCTGCCAACGTTTCTTCGTATGCCTAAGCGATAAAACTTTTGAATGTCGTTTATTGCCACATCCGTGAGTCTGCCCTTTCCTCCTATCGGCTTTCCATCTTGCAGTTTTTTTGGACGTGTAGGAAGTTTTTAGCTTCCTGAGTCTAGATCCCATCCTTTTTTGTACATGTCCTATACATTCTAACTTCTGAACTAAGAGACTATCTCCGTAAGGGTTTTGTTCTACAACCTTCAAGAAACCCTTTGAGTCTCCATCACCTAAGTAGTGAGAATATCTCACATTGTATTTGTCCATTGACCTCAGGAAAATTTGCTCTGCACCAGCTGCTTCCATAGCCCCACTGGTACCACTATGATTGGCTATGCAATTTTCATTATGTGTATTCTGAAATTTTAGTGGACAATCACAGTGTTTGGAGAGTACCACAATATCCACTATTTTGCCTAAGTCAGTACTCGCAGCAGAGACCACGCCATTCAAAGAAGTATGGTCCCTTTTTTGCCAACTGCCATCTAGTGAGATGGCCAAATCCCTGTTGCCACTATTTGAAATACAGGCTTCCTCTACGGCAGCCACCATTATATCTTTTCCAACTACTTCAAGAGCTGAACGAATAACATTTTGGTGCAAAAAGTGCTTGCTTTGTGGAGGAGGAATGTTCATCATAGCACAACGAAGTTTAGCTCCAGCAAATCCTTTACCAGTACACCTAAGTGCATAAGTAAATCTAATATTTATTGTATCTAATTTCACAGATTTACCTTCGAGTTCATAATCCAGTTTCTTGGAGTTCCTTAGTTTATTTAGGACTTGACAATTCTGACAAACAATCTTTATAGTCAACCGTTTGTCAAACAAACACTTAGGGTGATTTCACCACCACCACATTTTTTGCAGTCCACTGTTGAGTTCAGTGCTTTACTCAGCTCTCCAACATCCACCAAATCATACGCATGGTTGCTCATGAATGACTCAAATTTATTTTGATTACCTAGTTTTTTTAAAGAAGAAGAAGGTGTACGATTTTCAGATGAGGTTGATGGTGTTGATTCAACAGATGGTAAGGACATGACCAATTTACGAGCAACAGAAATATGTGTCCCACTAAAAGGTTTATTCCTTTTCTTGCTCTTGAAGCTAGTCTTTGGCTTAGTCATTTTTCTTCGCAAAACAATAATAAAAAACTATAATAAAATAACAATATAATAAAATTTAAAACAGCAATAGTAACAGAAAACAGGAAAAAAATTTGTAACTATGTAAACAAAAACAATCTCTCACGTAAAAAATATAACCAAACAAAACAAAACTAAAAAAAAAAAATTTGGAAAAAAAACATATTTTGTTGTAAACAATCAGTGTTGCCAAACTTGTTTTTGCAAAAAAAAAGAAGACAAACACTCTAGAAATAAATTAAAAAAAGTTGATTATAGCAAAAAAGCAGTCAAAACTACAACTTTTTAGTTTTTCGGCTCTCCTGAAAAATTGACTTTTTTGTACATTTGCCCCATTATCTTCAAAACTATAAAAGTTATTGAGCTATTTTTTTTTTAAATACCCATGGCAACACTGTCTACAGTTCGGACTAAGGAAATGTCAAACGAAACAGCTGGTAATTTACCGCGTCAATTCAAACAAACAAATAAAATTCATGAACTTTCAAAATTTCTAGAAAATGTAATTTAAATTATTTCTTTAAACCCTTAGTCCCATTAAATTATATAATAATAAATAATAAGTGTGCAAAGTTTCGTTGAAATAGGATGAACGGTTGCTGAAAAAATGGGTTTTACTTTTCAATATAAATTGACCTCGGTAGTGACCCCCTTAAGTTGCCAAATACTGTCCGAGACATTTTGATTCGTCGAGAAATTTCCTCAGTCATGCGGTCTTTAGTTGTGATTTTCTGCCCTAAGTATGTATGTATAATGTTCCACTTTTTGTAGAAATTGGCAGTTGAGCGTTATATTCTTGTGTGTATCTGTGTTCATCATGATCTCTGTTTTATTGATATTGATTGTTAATCCTACTAATTTGGAGTGATAGTCTAGTACCGTCATTTCTTGTAGTTCAGCAGGATCACTACTGTACTTATTGGAAGAATCATCGGTTAATCACAGATGGTTAAGATATTCGCCGTTGATGTTTTTGCCTTTTCCTGACCAATTTATTTCTCTAAAGGTGTGTACAAGAGATAATATAAATATAATATTGGAATTGTAGATTTTCTCTCAGAGGAGGATGTGCATTGTTGCCTGCGAATACATGTTTTTTATTAATTGTCTGTGTCTACTGTCTATACGACATTTCGTCAGTGTGTTTAGTATCGCCTACATCTCATTTGTAGATTACTGGAACTCAATAAAACCATATATAATATAAGTCGTCGCAACGTCTTATGTAGTTGTTATTAGAGTTATTCTTTTATGTATTACAAATCAATGTTAAATTTTTGGAGAATGGTTGCCTAACCTAAGAATATCCCTAAAAATTTAAAATTTGAATCTGTTATTATAGAGTTTACGTCAGAAGTTTTAAACGTCACAGTTGCAACTCTTATTAGAATATTAAGGTTAGATTGTGATAGTTGTGCTCAATGCACTGTGGTAAATTATCTTGGAGAGATACATGGTTTTACAATGCCTAGGCATCATTTGAATTTACTATCAAAATTATTTTGGTTCTGCAGGTATTCCGTGCGTTGAGAGAATTGTATGACCTTCTTAAAAATTTTGAAATAACAGGCAACATCTGTGCGTCGTAAAATCGCCCGTTCAGAGCTGAGAATATCAGTGCTGTATCTAAACGTTTCTGTTCTATGTCGCTCTTAATAACTTGGTCCTTTCCAGATGACTACGTAGAGAATTTTGCATTACGATCTTTCTCTGAAAACTTATAAAGTTCAACTGACTGAAGAAATGAAGTTAGCTAATCATCGGTTGCGTCGAGCTGTCGTTCTAAAATAGTTGGAAGCCGGTCCAGGTTTTTAAAAAAAATTGTACATTCGAATAAAGTGCTTTTTTGGACCAGGAATCCAATTTACAGCTTTATAGATGACAATACGCTTATGTTTTCATTCACTTGGAATTGTCGAACATCGGTTACTTATGCAAATATCCACAGATAGCAGGAAGTCGTTCAAATTGAACTAAGATCTGGACGAAATTTTATTTTGGGGTGACAGTAACCAAGTAGAATTTACGCTACAAAAATCTAGACGGCCGTTTTTTTCTAAAAAGTTAATATTGCTGAAGCTGGCAGTTATCTCAGGACACCCCATTCCTCTAGTATCGCCACTCAACTTGCTGGGCGTATATTTGGGAGCAAATTTTTCTTGGTATGAACATGTCGCAAGCATAGCAAAGAGAATTTCTCAAAAGCTGGGAATATTATTTCGAACTAGAAAGCTTTACACTGAACCACTGTTAATTCTGAATAGAGCTCAAGTTCGACCAATGATGCAACACTGCTCTCATGTTTGGGGCTCTACTCCCAAATATACACTGCATTTGTTAGATTCTATTCAGAAGAGAGCTGTTCGCCTGAGTGGAGACCCAGAATCGGCGAGTAACCTGAGAATCCTCAAGGAATCACGAACTTTTTAAACATGCATAGATTGTGTGGTTCACTGTTTGAGCTCACGGTGTGATGACTAGCGTTTAAAGAATATATTACAGCGAACATAATTTTTCTATACTTAAAGACTGCTTTGAAACAAAAATGTAAAAAAACCATACGTACTAACACTTTCTGACGGACTATCTTAGTGATTATTT
Source organism: Pachyrhynchus sulphureomaculatus (assembly GCA_019049505.1). Classification (NCBI taxonomy): domain Eukaryota; kingdom Metazoa; phylum Arthropoda; class Insecta; order Coleoptera; family Curculionidae; genus Pachyrhynchus; species Pachyrhynchus sulphureomaculatus. Next base: position 166,217,669 of record CM032454.1, on the reverse strand, counting down.
GTTCATTCTTGTTTCTATTTTCTTTAACCTTAGTATTTAAACACAATAGAAACTAACAAGGTTTATAATATTTCAATAACATTAAGAAAATTTTACGCGGAACATAAAAAAAAACCGGTCAAGTGCAAGTTGAACTTGCACAATTAGTGTCCCGTACGTTGATTGTTTTTAAAATAAAAATTTTTGTTAGGGTGGTATAAAATGATCAGTGACTTCACAAAACACACCCCAAATGAGTTTTCAACAAAGTTTGTTTCCAATCTTTACTGAAAACTGGTGACCTTGAAATTTTGTTTTTTTTATATACTAAATAAATTATTAAAGGTAATGCACTCGTGATAATTTTCGTTCAATCTATACCCCGTGGAGAATATTCCAGAATTTTTTCAAAATTTTTTGATCAGTACTTTTCGAGATAAGGTAGGGGACAGCGATTTTTTAAAAGTAATACGAAGAAAAGTGTGCGCAAGTATTACATTATATATATATTTTTTACTCGTGTTTTCACAAGCTTTCATCTGACACCACACTCGATGACCTAGTAAAAAAAAAATTTTTTCACTTCCGATTTCACCCCTCGAAACGAACCCCTTAAGTCAAAATTTATGTTACGGTGGTATAAAATGATCAGTGACTTCACAAAACACACCCCAAATGAGTTTTCAACAAAGTTTGTTTTCAATCTTTACTGAAATCTGATGACCTTGAAATTTTTGTTTTTTTTATATACCATATAAATTATTAAAGGTAATGCACTCGTGATAATTTTCGTTCAATCTACACCCCGTGGAGAATATTCCAGAAGTTTTTCGAAATTTTTTGATAAGTACTTTTCGAGATAAGGCCCGGGACAGCGATTTTTCGCGAATTTTTAAAAATAATACAAAGGAAAGTGCGCGCAAGTATAATATTATATATATATTTTTTACTCGTGTTTTCACAAGCTTTCATTTGACACCACACTCGATGATCTAGTAAAAAAATTTTTTTTCACTTTCGACTTTACCCCCCGAAACTAACCCCTTAAGTCAAAATTGAATTCCCAAAACTACATGGCTCTGATGAGGCCATCAATTCCTATATTATTACCAAATTTCACCTTTCTATGTTAAATAGTTTCGGAGAAAATCGGGTGTGACAGACAGACAGACAGACACCGAAGTGATCTTATAAGTGTTCCGTACGGAACACTAATAACTCTACCTTCGCTCACCTAAAAATACACTAAAAAAGTACATTTTTAGTTACAAATTCTCGACTGCAACATATCGTAAACTCTTAGTTCATTTTCAAGTTGAAACGTTTTAGTTACATGAATTAGTGTATAGAACTATTTGTGGGACTACAAGTTGCAGCTTATCAGTTTAAGTTTATGTAATGCATAAAGTCTTTAAGTTATTTTGAAAGACTTTTAATACTATTGAAGTGCTCAATAAAAGTTATCTCGTTTGCTAAGAGGATCTGATATTTTTTTGTAAATATTGTGACTTACGACTAATGTTATTTACTTTATTTATGTATTAAGTAACCTGAAACACTCGATTTTTTGGTTAGAAGTTAATTTTTATTATCGGTGTTCCATTTTTTTTTAAAAGTAAAATTTAATATTTTATTTTGAATAATAATATTATTTAAAAGAAAATAACAATAACAAATACTTAAAAGTTGTGTCAACAGGGATGTGGATATATATTTTTAGAAATGTACTTAAGCTAAGGATTCTTCTTTACCTTCCATAAATTCTTGTATGTTCCTGTAGTGCTTATTTTTTAGTGTTCCGCACGGAATACTTATAAGATCTCTTCGGTGTCTGTCCGTCTATCACATCCGATTTTCTCCGAAACTATTTGACAGAGAAAGTTGAAATTTGGCACTAATATAGGAATTGATGGCCCCATTAGAGCCGTGTAGTTTTAAAAGTTAAGTTTTGACTGAAAGGATTAGTTGTGAGGGGTGAAATCAGAAGAGAAAAAAAAATGACCAGCTGATCGGGTGGGATGACAAATGAAAGCTTGTGAAAACACGAGTTCAAAAATATATATAATGTAATACTTGCGAAATAATATTTCATAGGGCATAAGCATCAGGATAATCTGAATATCGACGAGGTATTCCTCTTAGACCGAGAAAGTGTTGCATTATTTTAAAAAAATTGCGAAAAATCGCTGTCACCTTCCCTAATCTTGAAAAGTACTGATCAAGAAATTTTGAAAAAAATTCTGGAATATTCTTCACAGGGTGTAGATTGAACGAAAATTATCACGAGTGCATTACCTTTAATAATTTATGTGGTATATTAAAAAAAAATTCAAGATTATCAGTTTTCAACAAAGATCGAAAGCAAACTTTGTTGAAATTTTGGAGTGTGTTTTGTGAAGTCATTGATCATTTCTTACCTCCGTAACAAAAATTTTTATTTTAAAAGCATTCAACGTACGGAACACTAATTGCGCAAATCCGACTTTCACTTGGCGGGTTATTATTATTTTATAACTATTTTACTGTATGACTATGTTCAAGGGCTTGTTTTGCAATAATTGATTTTTTGGATTAATCGAATCCTAAATGAGCTAAATGGTCTTTGAAGCTTGTCTGAATCGATTTTCTTATTTGCCCGTCTTTTTTCCTTTTACAATCATTAAAACTGGTCTCATATATTCCATTTCTTTCCTGTTCTTGAATTTCATAAGATGATTTTTAAGTTGTTCAGTTGTAGACTAACGTGAGGCCTAACTTATTAAGTAGCTTATTAAATTGCCTACTGTACCTTTGATTATATGGTACTAAAATATATTTAAGAAACATAAAAGGAATTATACTACAGCGTGGTCGATTATTTTTATCCTGGGTATGATTTCTATTCCCGATTTAGGCCTAACTTTGGAATCTGTCTTTTTATCAGAAGCGAACTCGCTTGCCAACGAGAAGAGGCTCTGTAGCCCCCAAACTTTGATGTTATCTGGTTAAAAATAACGACTGAACAAACCACAAGGTTCGTCTGTGTCCTCTATCGATCACCAAGTGATACCAACTTTAGAACACTTTTCGCTTCTCTTGCAGACACCATCGATCATTTACAAACTAACTATCCAAATGCCGAAATTGCTATCCTGGGCGACTTTAATATCCACAACATCAACTGGCTTAAATATTCAAATACTACTGACGAACAAGGTCATGAAGCTGAATCATTCTCAATGAGTTGTGGGTTAACCCCCTGATCGAGACGGGGAGTTCACCAGTCTTCTTGATCTGTTTTTAACTACCAATCTGGAGATTTACACGGTCACCGTAAATCCGCCGTTAAGTTCTTCTGTCCATAAACTGCTTTCGACATCGAGTATCCTACCAGTCAGTGGCAGAGAGGCGCCTAGTCCGTGCAAGATTTGGTACTACAGAGCTGCTCTTTGGGAGGGTCTCATGGAAAATTTTCGAACTTTTCCTTGGATATACATTTGTTTTCGATCCGAAAACCCATCCTGCGCCAGGGAGGTCTCCGATGTTATTTCGGCTAGTATGGAAGCTTACATCCCCTTTTCGAAGAAATGTTCTTCCAACGGCAAGCCTTGGTTTGACCGAAAATGCAGAGAAGCTGTTGCTTCTAAACATCTTGCCTACTGACAATGGTGTAAAAATCTTAACACCATAAATCGTAACACCTTTGTTCGTGCCCGGAATAGATGCATAGGAATTATCGACGAAACTAAAGAGGCACACAATCAACGAATTAGAAACAAACTTCTCGCTTATCCCAACAATTCCAGGTCCTTTTGGGCAGTCGCTAAGGCAGTTAGTCAAAATTTCACCAAATCCACCATACCACCATTCACACGGCCAGATAATTCTGTTGCAACGACACTTGCTGAGAAAGCGAACTTGTTGGCTGAACTCTTTGCTTCACATTCTACTGTCGATTTTACTACCACCTACTATTCCCATATTGCAGTCAAGGTTGCTCGATGTTGTCTTCAGACAGCGTATCATAAGCCGTATTTTAATGAAATTAGACACCAAAAAGGCTTCTGGCGCTGACGGAATACCTGCCATAGTTCTCAAAAACTGTGCGAGGGAACACCAGTTTTCTATAGACTTTTCAATCACGGTTTGGAACACTACTTGCGCAAGTCCGACTTTCACTTGGCCGGTTATTATTATTTTATAACTATTTTAGTGTATGATTATGTTCAAGGGCTTGTTCTCCAATAATTGATTTTTTGGACTGATCGAATCCTAATTCCTAAATGAACTAAATGCTCTGTAAAGCTTGTTTGAATCGATCTTCTTATTTGCCCGTCTTATTTCCTTTTACAATCATCATAACTGGTCTCATATATTCCATTTCTTTCCTGTTCTGGAACTTCCTAAGATTATTTTTAAGTTGTTCAAAGACTTGTAGACTAACGTGAGGCCTAATTTATTAAGTAGCTTATTAAAATCTCTAGTGTATTTTTGATTATTATTTTTTTTTATGGGTCTAGCACACGTGCTGCAGCGCAGTCCTCAAATCGCTTCAGGAGAGGCATGTGTGCGAAAAAAGCGATTCACGTTGTTCTTGAATTACTGTAAATTGTACTCGGTGAGAAACACAGTTCTGGGCAAATTATTCCAAAGGGATGATGTTCTCCGTATAAAAGACTGCTTGAAAAACGTTGTACGAGGAGTAACAAGCTGAACCTCATACGGATGTAAAGTATTAGCGCGACGTGTATTTTTAACATGCACCGCTCTGGGAGGAATTAAGCGGGCTATATGCTTCGAATACTTTCCATGAAAATACTTGTAGAACAGACTCAAGTCGCCAACCGTTCTTCGATGTTCCAGCGAATCAAGGCCGCCGGTCAGTTCCAGGTCTCCAATTAGACGAACAGCTCCTCTCTGAACAGAATCCAACAAATGCAGTGTATGTTTGGGAGCGGGGCCCCAAACATGGGAGCAGTATTCTATGGAATACTGGTTGGTCGAATTTGAGCTTTGTAAAGAATTAACAGTTGTGGAGTGTAAAGCTTTTTGGTTCGAGATAATATTCTCAACTTTTGAGAAGCTCCTTGCTATGCCTGCAACATGTTTATGCCAGGACATATTTACTCCCAAATTAACGTCCAACAACCTGAGTGACGAAGCTAGGGAAATGGAGTGCCCCGACATAACTATGTCGGGTTTAGCAACGTTAACTTTTTGATAAAAAACTGTCGCCCGGGTTTTTGTAGCGTTAAATTCCACTTGGTTACTGTCACCTCAAGATAAAATTTCTTCCAAATCTTTGTTAAGTTGAACGACCTCTTGCTGTCTGCGGACATCCGTCTGAGAAGCCGATGTCCGAGCGTTCAAAGTGAATGAAGATATAAGTGTATTGTCATCTGCAAAGCTGTAGATTGGATTCCTGATCTTTTCCAGCAGATCGTGCATATAAATGAGAAAGAGAGTAGGAGACAGTATGGAGCCTTGGGGCACACCGGCGTTGATAGTGAAGGTGGTAAAGAGAAATCCGTTTACCGCCATTCGTAAAGGACGCTCTCTGAGGAAACATGAGAGTCACAAACAGACTTTTTCAGACACTCCACAAGAACGTAGCTTAGCCAACAGTCCATCGTGCCAAAGATGGTCGAATGCCTTGGATATGTCAAGAGCAACCGCTCGAGATTTTCCAAAGTGTTCATATGGTACTAAAATATATTTTAAAAAATAAAAGGAATTATACTTTATTGAACCTGTTAAAGTACATATAACCAATTTTGACAGTTTTATATGGCACATAAAAATTAATCTCTACCTTTGATTTGGTTCTGTATAGCCCTCAAAAAGATTTCACATAAATCACAGCACTGGCAATAAAAGCATAGAGTTATTAGTTAATTTTACTGATTATATTGACTAGCCATTATCTATAATATATAAAATGCAACGTCTCTCTGTCTGTCTGTCTGTCTGTCCGTTAGTGCGCTTATCACTGGAGAACCACTTATCCGATTTACGTACTTTTTTTTTAAAACATACATATGTTCTCTGGCCAGGTTATAGGCTATGTTTTATTACGATAGGTAGCATAAGGAATGAGCAGTGACGATAACAGTGAATGAAGTCGGAAAAAAGTTTGCCGCTAGCGCGTTCCCTTGCAATGCACAGCCTAAACCATTAAATATGGAACAATATCATGTAGCAGAGAATATCTATAATCTATAATATATATAAAATGCAATGTCTCTCTGTCTGTCTGTCTGTCCCTTACTGCGTTTATCACGCGAGAATCATTTATCCGATTTACCTGTCTTTTTTTAAATTCATATATATATATATATATATATATATATATATATATATATATATATATATATATATATTCTTTGGCCAGGTTATATAATAATAATAATAATCTGTATCTATAACATATATAAAATGCAACGTCTTTCTGTCTGTCTGTCCGTTAGTGAGCTTATTCCTCGAGAACCACTTATCCAATTTACGTGATTTTTTAAATATTCATACATGTGTTCTCTAATCAGGTTATAGATATATATTTTATTACATCTATAATAGATATAAAATGCAACGTATCTCTGTCTGTTTGTCTGTCTGTCTGTCCGTTAGTGCGCTTATCACTCGAGAACCACTTATCCGATTTACGTGTTTTTATAAGTTTATGTATATGTTGTATATAATTCGATATAAGCCTAGATAATGGGAGATAAGGTAAGATAAGAAGAAATAATGGGAGATCAGTCGAGATAATTCTCGATAATGGGAGATAAGGTGAGCTAATGGGAGATAAGGGGAAATAATAGAGGATAAGCAGAGATAAGTCTAGATAATGGGAGTTATGGTGAGATAATGGGAGGTAAGGAGAAATAATGGGAGATAAGGAGAAATATTGCGAGATAAGTCGGGATAAGCCTAGATAATGGGAGATAAGGTGAGATAATGGGAGATAAGGAGAACTAGTGGGAGATAAGGAGAAATAATGAGAGATGAGCAGAGATAAGCCTAGATAATGGAAATTATGTAGAGATAATGGGAGATAAGGAAAAATAATGGGAGATATTTTATTACGTTGGGTAACATAAGGAATAAGCAGTGACGATAGTAGTGAATCAAATCCACGCGAGCGGAGCCGCGGGCCCGGCTAGTTTAATCATATAAAAAATAATTTTAAATAAAGATCTCATAAAAACCGGGTTTTTTATAATTATGGAGTCTGCTTAGCCTTCTAGTAGTAATTTTTAAAGCTGAACTTCCTACTTAAACTTGCACGACAATCAGTGCATTGTAATTAAACTCCTTTCCTAGAGTCAGCCGTAGTTATATCTTAGACAAACAGTTATACAAGTTGAAAACTAACAGTAACAGGCTTGGGGTAAGATAGTATATCATTATTGTTCTCAAATTGATATCCTTACTTTGAAGCTAAGTATAGATTAGGAGAAAATTTAAGAAAACTACAACGTTACAAGTAATAAGTGATCTTCGACAAGTTTGGCAAAATATAAAGTTAGTGCTGTTTCATAAACGTACAACTGTGGACTTATTACAACAAGTAAATTTTTAGAAGTTTACAAGTAAATAACTTGTTATGTGTTATGAATTTAGTTATACTCGTAACTTACAAGTAAAGATAATAAAATAGTAACTGAAACTTTGATTCTACATAGAAAAACGAAATATCTATGGTATAAATGTCATCTGAACCTTCTGGTCGGGAGAAATTAGCCGTTTTTGTCATTTTTAGTGTTCCGTACGGAACATAAGATGACTTTGGTGTCTGTCTGTCTGTCCGTGTGTCACATCCGATTTTTCCGAAACTATTTGTCATAGAAAGTTGAAATGTGGTAATAATATAGGAATTGATGACCTTATCAGAGCCATGTAGTTTTGAAAGTTAAATTTTTGATTTAAGGGGTTAGCTTTGGGGGGTGAAATCGAAAGTGAAAAAAAAATACTAGGTCATCAAGTGTGGTGTCAAAAGAAAGCTTGTGAAAACACGAGTAATATATATATATATATATATATATATATATATATATATATATATATATATATAATGTAATACCTGCGAACACTTTTCTTTGTGTTATTTTTAAAAAGCGCGAAAAATCGCTGTCTCCCCTTATCTCGAAAAGTACTGATCAAAAAATTTTGAAAAAATTCTGGAATATTCTCCACGGGGTGTAGATCGAACGAAAATTAGCACGAGTGCATTACCATTAATAATTTATCTGGTATATAAAAAAAATAAAAATTTCAAGGTCATCAGTTTTCAGTAAAGATTAGAAGCAAACTTTGTTGAAAACTCATTTGGGGTGTATTTTGTGAAGTCACTGATCATTTTATACCTCCGTAACAAATTTTTTTATTTTAAAGGCAATCAACGTACGGAACACTGATTGCGTAAGTTTACCTTGCACTTGTCCGGTTTTTTTTTTATGATTAAATAGGTATACTTGCAAACTGTAAGCTATTTTTTTTTTAGTTAACTCTGGAAATATGTTCCATGGACATTACTTTAATTGATCCAAATATAATTTTAGCCATTTTTTTACATATTAGATATATTTTTCACTCAATATTGATAAATTTTATTCATTTCCATTTTTTCTTCTGATGAATTTTTTAAACAACTTTTTTTCAGTATACCTTACCTAAAATATCAGAAAATGTTCCTTATTCCCTAAGCTTTTATTCGAGGTACTTAAGAACTCATTTAAACTATTTAGGCCCGAGAAATTGGACATTTTAATCTTTTTTTTTTAAAATACAAATTGACCATTTCTTTTTAAAAAATTATTTTTTCTTAAGTTTTATAATATTTCCAGTAACCAAAGTTATTTTTATTTATTATATACAGGTTACTGTACATGTTGAGTGGCTGAGTTAAATTGTTAAATTGGTGATCCAATTCCTCATTCCTTCCCTTTTGAGCATAAGTCTCAGCAAGTAATTTGAACCTTTACGAGGAAGTAAGCCATAATTTATTACCGATCTATGAAGCATAGACTTATTTTTAATTATTATTAAATAATTTCTCGCAAAATTTGTAAATATTATTAAAACATATTTATTTAATTTCTATTAATAATAACTACAGTTAAAAACTGCTATTGTTCCCACTTTACTTATACGTCTAGTTACTCAGCGACATTCGTCCAATCAGAAACGGTGGCTTTAGATATATAACTAGATATAGTTCTAGTGCTTTTAAGACCATACTGACTATATAATACATAATAATAGTACACTGTAGTATAATAGTGACGTTATGCAAAAAATAGTTTTCTTGTAACAGTCCGATTTTGTAAACAAAAAATGTATTCCCTTTTTGTTATTAATAAATAATAATAAATTAATACAAATTATAGTTACTGCACAAAATAATAATTTTAATGACACAAGTTTAACTAGTTAAATAAAATATTAAATTATATTTAAATTGTTATAGCAATGTATTTTTTATTTAATAGAAATAGTACTACTTTTTCAAAACATTATGAAGCTAAATAAAATTAATTTTCTTTAAAAAAATCCTATAAGATATAACATAAAACGGGGTTCTTAATATATCGGTGAAATCTGACTCTCCACCAAGTTTCATCCAAATCGGTGACCCAAATGCTCTGGCCTCTTCTTGTATCATTTCATAACTAATAAAAATGTTCTTCGTTATGGCTAACCTGAACTAACCTGAACTAATAAAAATCATCTTCGTTACGGTAAAGAAAATTAATTTTTTAAAAGTAACTGTAAATTTGAAAGAAAAAAGCATAATATTGAAAATAAAATGGCTAGTTTTTTCAACCCAAATGGACCAAATAACTTCCTCATCCACATGTAAGTAACTTATGTAAAATAATTAAAGATAACTTACTCAAAATGTTATAAAATTCAAGAAACAATAATTTTTTAAAAATAAATCGTTAGTTTGCATTAAAAAAAATTAAGTCTGAGACTAAAATGGTCAATTTCTCGGACCTAAATTGTTTAAATGAGTTCTTGAGTACCTCAAATGAAAGCTTAGGGACTAACGAACATTTTTTGATATTTTAGGTAAGTAGTATAGTAAAAAAAAGTTCTTAACGAATTCGTCAGAAGAAAAAAACGTGAATCGGTAAAATTTATCAATATTATGAGGAGTGAGAAATATATCTAATATGTAAAAACCGGTCAAGTGCAAGTTGAACTGCACAATTAGTGTTCCGTACGTTGATTGCTTTTAAAATAAAAATTTTTGTTACGGAGGTATAAAATGATCAGTGACTTCACAAAACACACCCCAAATGGGTTTTCAACAAAGCTTGTTTCCAATCTTTAATGAAAACTGATGACCTTGAAATTTTGGTTTTTTTATATACCAGATAAATTATTAAAGGTAATGATAATTTTCGTTCAATCTATACCTCCGTACGTTGATTGTTTTTTAAAATAAAAAATCTTGTTAGGGTGGTATAAAATGATCAGTGACTTCACAAAATACACCCAAATGAGTTTTCAATTTTTTTATATACCAGATAAATTATTAAAGGTAATGATAATTTTCGTTCAATCTATACCTCGTGGAGAATATTCCAGGATTTTTTCAAAATTTTTTGATCAGTACTTTTCGAGATAAGGTAGGGGACACCGATTTTTCACGATTTTTTAAAAGTAATACGAAGAAAAGTGTGCGCAAGTATTACATTATATATATATTTTTTACTCGTGTTTTCACAAGCTTTCATTTGACACCACCCTCGATGACCTAGTAAAAAAATTTTTTTTTCACTTCCGATTTCACTCCTCAAAACGAATCCCTTAAGTCAAAATTTATGTTACGGTGATATAAAATGATCAGTGACTTCACAAAACACACCCCAAATAAGTTTTAACAAAGTTTATTTCCAAACTTTACTGAAAATTGATGACCTTGAAATTTCTGTTTTTTTTTATATACCAGATAAATTATTACAGGTAATGCACTCGTAATAATTTTCTTTCAATCTACACCCCTTGGAGAATATTCCAGAATTTTTTCAAAATTTTTTGATAAGTACTTTCCGAGATAAGGCGGGTGGACAGCGATTTTTCGCGATTTTTTAAAAATAATACAAAGAAAAGTGCGCGCTAGTATTACATTATATATATATATATATATATATATATATATATATATATATATATATATATATATATATATATATATATATATATATTTTACTCGTGTTTTCACAAGCTTTCATTTGACACCACACTCGATTACCTAGTAAAAAATTTTTTTTTTCACTTCCGATTTCACCCCCCAAAACTAACCCCTTAAGTCAAAATGTAACTTTCAAAACTACATGGCTCTGATGAGGCCATCAATTTCTATATTACTACCAAATTTCAACTTTCTATGACAAATAGTTTCGGAGAAAATCGGGTGTGACAAACAGACGGACAGACACCGAAGTGATCTTATAAGTGTTTCGTACGGAACACTAAAAATGGCTAAAAGTATGTTTGCATCAATTAAAGTAATGTCGACGAAACATATTTCCAGAGTTAACTAAAAAAAATTAGCTTACAGTTTGCAAGTACACCTATTTAATCATAAAAATGAAAAAAAAAAACGACAAAAACGGCGAAATTCTCCCGATCAAAGGATTTAAATGACATCAGTAGCTCCTTAAATTTTTCGTTTTTTTGTCTAAAATCAAAATCCGTCAGAATATTTAGTTTATCTTCAATAAACGTATGATAAAATTGCAAAAATACGCTAAAAAACCCAAAAAACGGGCCAATTCTATTTTTGAGGGTGTTGCCGCAATTTTTCAGCGGTCGCAATATTTTTTCCTTAATGTATTCGTCGAGATGAGTATTTTTTTTTTTTAAAAGTAGCAGAATCCGAGGATTGTACCTTGTATTCTGACTGGAGTTAAAAGTTTGAAAAGGTGGCTCCAGGGAAAGAGATTTGGCTCAAATGAAGAAATCGAATGGAAAATTGGGGCTTATTTTAGAGAGCTTGAGAAATCGTATTATATGAGAGGTATCTAAATGTTGAAAGATAGCTGAAATCAATGTATCGCTCTTGAAGACAAATTGGTTGAAGAATAAAATCGATTTTTGGCAAAAACATTGTTTTTTCTTCAAAGGTCTCGGGAATTTTCACCCCATATAGTAGTCCTGAACAAATCAGGTCTAAAAAATCAGCCATCTAAATGTAAATCGTTACATTCACGGTACTCTCCTAAGCGACCGCAGATATTAATAATAACTGTAAGAAGGTACGTTGGTTTTGTAATCGCTGTCACTTCTTGTGGATATTTTACTTGTTCCAAGGCCCAAGATTTATTACTGTCAACTTTAATTTTGAGATATCGCCACAAGAAAAAAAATCCATTAGCGGCGAATTAATTCTACACGGAGGCAAATTTGAGTTAGATTTTGTGAATTCAATTTGATCGGCGTAGGAATTTTTTCAGATATCTGTACTTTTTTTAAAAATAATAATTTAAATACTTAACGCACATATTGTTTGTATGACTCCTTTTTAAGTGGTCTCCACTGTGCTGTCGGCTAGTAAGGCCGCCCTGATAGACCCCATTGGCTTGAAAGGATTATCCCTGTGTCTATATGTTGTTTTTCGAGTAATAATATTAATTTAGAATGTTGTCGACGATTTTCTGCAATGATCTCCAAATTTTTGGATTCTCGCGAGACAACTAAAACTTCAGAGTCTTTTCTCTGAGCTTTCTCTTACAAGGAACCAAACATTTTCCGTAGGTTTGGCTTCTAGCGATTATGACTGCCACTCTAGTATCTTATCGTGGGCTCAAGTGAGCCGCTTCGCGACGTGATTTTCGCCCAGCAAATGTTTCTTCAACGTGCTTCGGAATTTGACATCATAAGCACGAAGATTTTGTCGAATGGTCTGATGGGACACATTCAAACCCGATTTTCTTAATTTTGCCGCTCCTTGATGCAGCGTCAATTTCGGGTCCCGTGAAAATAAATCGTGATTCGTTTTTCGACTTTCGGAGTGAGTTTACCCACCTAGCCACGTTTTGACAATTCGTCGACATTTTTCGCCTCGTAAAAAGACTTGCCCTCTTTTTCACAAACGACACCGACTTTTTAATGTATTTAGCGGTCGCGGAATGTGTCATTTTAGCACCTTTGGCTGGGAACAAAGAAAGACTGCCTCTAACCGACGAGCAAACAAGTGACTCATTTCGGAGTTTACGTGATTTCGACGAAAGTTTCGAGTCGACTGATACTCACTAAAATGCGTCGAAGGTTCCCTCTACCGATTTTTGGTTAAATCGTTAGAATCGCATCTACCAAAAATGAATTAACGCTGACACATTCTTACTTGACAGAGTGTATATTAGAGTGACCGGATCTCATAGAGGGGGAAAAAAAATGTCGGAATCTTGTTCGTCTGGACCCCACAAAACGATTCCCCTTTCCAGATATTGAGATAGCCGAAATTTGAGCTCGATTAAACGACGTTAACCCGTGCCGCCCGTCGCTCAAAGTTTGTTAAAGTAGTTTTTGAAACGTCAGGATATAATGCTCGGCATTTACTTACAACTTGCAGGACATATTGCTTTTGGTCTTCATCTTTTGTCAGAAGGTCGTTAAAGTCGGTTATTAATTTAACACCACGCTCAGCCATATCATTAACTACTTTTAATGTTTTGACAATTTTCAATCCTTCTTGGAAGTCATTATTTTGAGGCCAGGTGTTTGGATGTTGTCTTAGGAAATCTGTTTTTGTATTAAATTGGTCAAAGAATGTAAACGTTTCTTTGGTAAGTAAATTTACCAATCCTCCATCAACTACCTCTTTTAAGTTTTCTTTCCTAACTTTTGGATTTACAACCCTAGCGTGCTGTGATGGTTTATCTGTGCTACTGAGCAATTTATTAGCCATTAACAACTTTTCATCGTCTGTAATGGTGGGATCAAAAAAACGATAATCCCACCAACTTTGCATTCAAATACCACAAATGGTTCGAAAATTTTGTCAGGGCTATTTCTGCAATGTCGTTGTCACATTCTTTATAGTCTAACAGACTATGCAAAATACCTAAATCTTGCTTTGGTGCAAGATGAGCTTTTGGAGCATTGAACCAAGCTTTACAATAAATTTTAACTAGGAAAACAGAAATGGCACGCACAGAACTTTCTTCTTCTTTAGACATCTTAAATTGACGACGAAAAATGAACATTTTTAAGCAGTAAACAGCCTTTGCCATCCACCTAGCGTGATGAATGGCTCCTGGAGTTCTAAAACCCACAACATTGCCGTCTAGTGATCCAACAAATACGAGAACCATCTGCAATAGCACCTTGTAGTCATCTCTAGGGTGGCTCTCAGTTAATTTGGTCTCGAATTCAGCAGTAACATTTGCAATTACTTCTGGAGTTAGCTGCTTTTGTATTAGATTGTCACTGATACCTGTGTCGTATTTTCCTTTGTCTATCTTGGGCCACGCAGTGAGGAATCTCTTGAAAATGTCTGGATGAGGTCCAGTGGTTGATCCCATTTTTGTGTCGAATACGCCTCTTAACAGATTTTCCAAGATATAGTGACGGCAAGCTAGGTATAACAATTCTCTTCCTAACATTTGCTCCAATATGACGCATGCTCCTTTGAGTCTTCCCGTGTTGGATGCTGTAGTGTCGAAGCACATCGCCTTGACGGTGTTGAGAAGACCCCATTCATGTAGGCATTCATATACGGCTACGGCTTGCTCCTCTCCAGAGCTGTTTGCTGTTACAGGAACTCCCAGCAGCTGTTCCTTTCCGCCATATGAAATAGCTATAGCTATTCGCTAACATTGTTCATTTTTTTAAAACATCCGGTAAAAGTTTACCGTCCCAATGGACAACCACGGGCTCTTTTTCAGGAATGTTTACTTTATCAAAAATTTTTTTATTATATTGTTCTCTGAACATTTGCCTTCTATCATGTAATAAAGTTTTCGAGACTTTGTACTCAAGAGGGTCAAGGTTTAGTGCTTCTAGAGTAGCTATTAAAATTCTCGTGGCATTTCTGTCGGATACCTTACATCGATCTAATAAAATGGACAATTTCATGTTTAAAATCTCTTTAACGCCCCTTGCAAATGAAACTTTCATCCTCTTGCTCTCAGATGGTCCTGGATCTTCTGCAGCTTCTTCAGGGATGTCCATTTTCTCCAAGCTCTCAAGTTCCTGTAGATGCTGTCCTCTTCAGTGTCTTAAAATATCTTCACTAGATAATTGTTCGATCTAACCAGCTCAAAGGCACTTTAGAAACTAAACTGAATAAATAAAAGGTCGGTTGTACGCTGAAGTAAAATCACCATCCCTAAAATAGAAATTAGATTCACCCTCCTTTTTACCTGTCAAACGGGTCTTTCTTTGGTAAACTAGTCAGGTAATCCCCATATAATAAAAGATCAAATTTGAACAAAAGGCTCTTTGTGTTTGAAAATTGAGTTCCAAAATACTTTTTAACAAAAAAATGTTAATTCCGAGACTCATTATGTAAAAACCCATAAAATTCTTAGAATACTCCCAAACTGGCCCCTACTGGTACCAGGCCACGTTTTTGGGGCTAAAGGCTGTTGTAACTCGGTTTGACTTAAAATAACAACAATTATGTATAGAATATAAATTTTGAAGAACAACATTAGCTTTCTTTTGAGATATTAAGCGTGTTTCTATTATTTACCGTTCTGGAGTTATGGCTCCATATGTCAGCTTTTTGGCCAAAAATTTGGATTTTTTCAAACTTTGAGCGACGAGCGGCACGGGTTAACGTCGTTTAATCGAGCTCAAATTTCGGCTATTTCAATATCTGGAAAGGGGAATCGTTTTGTGGGGTCCAGACGAACAAAATTACGACATCGATTTTTTGCGGTCACCCTAGTGTATATATTATAAATACACCAGTATTTTGTGGCTAATACACTTAATTTGTGAAGGCCAATATTTCGAAGAAAATAAAAATAATCGGAAAAATTTCTCGAATAACTGGCAAAGATGTATTTGAACTCTGCGATGTCTTCTCATTCTGCTGACACACATACATCTTTCCATAAATCTTCACGAAAAATACGTAGGTACATGTACATTAACGACATGTGATCGAATGCAATGCAAAGCTTCACGATGTATCTTGTTACTCTGTCTGAGGTTTACTTAGAGTCGGATCAAATTCTTTAATGACTTGAAGATCCAATGTGAATAATATTGAATGTGAATGTGATATTCGCCATGCGATAGTCGCAAAATTATTGTTTTCGTAAAAAACTCGTACATCCAAAGCATGCTCTATTCCTTAGCATCTAAATTTTCAAAAATGAAGTTACTTTTTGTGCCCTATCTTGCCTCTCCTACCCCTGACACTCGCAAAATGAAATAAAGAATTTTGAATTTATCTTGACATCCTATATTTCATACTAGCCGTGCCCGCGGCTCCGCTCGCGTGGACTTGATTCACTACTATCGCCACTGCTTATTCTTTATGTTACCTAACGTAACAAAATATCTGCCCTTATTTCCCCTTATCTCCTATTATTTCTCCTTATCTCCCATTATCTCTACATAATTTCCATTATCTAAGCTTATCTCTGCTCATCTCCCATTATTTCTCCTTATCTCCCATTATCTCATCTTATCTCCCATTATCTAGGTTTATCTCGACTTATCTCGCAATATTTCTCCTTATCTTTCATTTTTTTCCTTATCTCCCATTATCTCACCATAACTCCCATTACCTAGACTTATCTCTGCTTATTTCCCATTATTTCTCCTTATCTCCCATTATTTATACTTATCCCCAATTATCTCACCTTATCTCCCATTATCTAGGCTTATCTCGACTTATCTCGCAATATTTTTCCTTATCTCCCATTATTTCTCCTTATCTCCCATTATCTCACCATAACTCCCATTACTTAGACTTATCTCTGCTTATCTCTCATTATTTCTCCTTATCTCCCATTATCTCTACATAATTTCCATTATCTAGGCTTATCTCTGCTCATCTCCCATTATTTCTCCTTATCTCCCATTATCTCACCATAACTTACATTACCTAGACTTATCTCTGCTTATCTCCCATTATTTATACTTATCTCCCATTATCTCACCTTATCTCCCATTATCTAGGCTTATATCGAATTATATAGAACATATCATATGTATAAATTTATAAAAACATGTAAATCGAATAAGTGGTTCTCAAGTGATAAGCGCACTAACGGACAGATATATATATATATATATATATATATATATATATATATATATATATATATATATATATATATATATATATATATATATTGTATTCTTTGCAACATGATATTGTTCCATATTTAATGGTTTAGGCAGTATATTGTAAGAGAACACGCTAACGGTAGCCTTTCTTCCGACTTGATTCACTATTATCGTCACTGCTTATTCTTTATGTTACCTAACGCAATAAAATATATCCTATAACCGCCAGAGAACATATGTATGTTTTAAAAAAAAAGTACGTAACGCACTAACGGACAGACAGACAGACAGACAGAGAGACATTGCATTTTATATATATTATATATAGATAACCTGGCCAGAGAACATATGAATGTTTTAAAAAAAAGCACGTAAATCAGATAAGTGGTTCTCCAATGATAAGCGCACTAACGGACAGACAGATAGACAGAGAGACGCTGCATTTTATATATATTATAGATATAGATTATTATTATTATTATATAACCTGGCCAAAGAATATATGTATGAATTTAAAAAAGACACATAAATTGGATAAGTGGTTCTCGCATGATAAACGTACTAATGGACAGCCAGACAGACAGAGAGACATTGCATTTTATATATATTATAGATTATAGATTAAAGATATTCTCTGCTACATAATATTGTTCCATATTTAATGGTTTAGGCTGTATATTGCAAGGGAACGCGCTAGCAGCAAACTTTTTTCCTACTTCACTCACTATTATTGTCACTGCTCATTCCTTATGCTACCTATCGTAATAAAATATAGCCTATAACCTGGCCAGAGAACATAAGTATGTTTTAAAAAAAAAGTACGTAAATCGGATAAGTGGTTCTCCAGTGATAAGGTAACTAACGGACAGACAGACAGACAGACAGACAGACAGATAGACAGAGAGACGTTGCATTTTATATATATTATAGATATAGATTACAACTTTATTAAATCGTAGTAGATATGTTCGCTGCGTAAAACATTCTTTTTAGATTTGTAATACTCATAAAACCTAAACGTAATTACCCGATGCAAACAGGGCTATTTCAGCGTTTTATGCGGCCAAAATTATTATTTTGTTTTTAGATTTTTTAAATCGGGCTTTATTTCTAAATATAGCAATGAAAGCTTTTTGGCGTGTATATTTTGAAGAAAAATACATTTTAATGTATAAAAAAACAGTAATATTGAGAAAAAAACATGTTGATTTAAACAAAAATTGCAGAAGTAATTATTCACGATGAAGAATCCCACGTCTCTTCGTCCGCGCCCGAGCTCAATTCCTAGACTCTCTCTGCAGATTCCTTCACGGATTTCTCTTCTTCTTCGAAACTTTCGTCGCCAATATTGAGGTCAGCAGAAACAAGCATTTATATTGTTTCTTTACTAAACGACATAGAACCTTTTTTAAGTTCCTAGCGTGCATACAGACAGGTCAAACTGTAATGCATTTGTGTCGACCTTATTTTTTACATTGAGATCATGCTTTGAGCTAGCACCACAAATTAAGCATCTCTTTGTTGAAGTAGCAGCATTGGCACACTTTTGAATCGATCATAGTTACCGTCATTATATGTTTCATGGAAAAAAAGATGTCTCCTTGTACGAATTCGCTGTTTACCCAAGCGTTGTATATCCACTGTTTCTTTAACAAATCTAATCCTCATTGGCCGACAGTATCGTGGCGAAGAGGGAGTTGGATTCTGCCAAATAACTTTCTTGTTTGTCCCACCCCACAAACCAATTGTAGCAGAATAAAGTAACTTTGAAGAATGTTGATGTTAACTGCATCTTCTTACATTATTTGCTTAAATTGTGCTTGTTGCGATCCGTTATATCTCCATTTCGAAATGAATATCAATGATTGACGTTCTTCTAGATTTAATTCTTTTAGTACATCCTCCAAATAGGTGATCAAACGTTTAGTCGTGTAATCCAATAAATGTTATAAGTTAAGTTCAGCACATCTTTCAGTTACCCGATAAGCCTCTTTCGTCGAATAACAAGTCCTTTTTGTTTTGCTGTAACACGGTGTAACTCGGATAATACTTCTTGTTACTATTCCTTATTATTTCATAGTGTCTCCTTGAGAGGTCAGCTTCTACAAACATTGAGAGGGCGGCTATTGGATTTAGTTGTGACTGTTTTTCATGCTGCTTTGACATTTTGTATACTTTCTGTTATGCTTGAGCTGTCTGAGGAGAGTTAGTTATGTCTTTTAGAAAACTGGATACAATTCTCTCTCCAGAACTTTGAAGGGATGTTTGAGCAGTACGCATTATTACTTCTTTATCTACAGCACTGCGTAATTCCTCGGTTTTTCTACGTTTGCTTCTCAGTGGTTAAGAAACGGCGTTTTACTCTAGGTATTTCAAATGTTCCTTGTAACCATTTGTCATTCTTTTTAAGAAAAACTTCTGCCTTTATATGCGCTTCTGTCTAGTTTTTCTTGAATTGTGACTTGAAATAGGAAAACTTATGCTTCACTTCCTTCTTTTGCTCATCACAATATTCGTCTTGCGCCTTTTTCTTTAAAATTTGGAAAGTTTTGTTCCTGCATTTTGTTAAAAAGTAGTCTACGCGTTACTACTTGAGCACCTAAATACCCTCGGATCCTAGAACAAAATACAAACTGTTTAAATTAAAAAAATAAATAAATATAAAATACCACGTGGTTTTCACCGTCTGATTTAAAGACCATGAAAACCTTGATTTCACGGGAAATCATAGCTAATATTGATATATTTGATAGGTGCAAATACTCTTTTTTTTTGTTAAAACCAATTAAATCACTGGGACGCACCCTGAAGTATAACAAATACCGAAAAACGGGTTTTTGTACAACAATTTCGAGTAACATTTTCTATGTTCAAAACATTACAAATTATTTAAAAAAAAAAACATAAAAATGATCAATATGTACGCTCTCTTACCTGTAATATTCAAATCCATCACAATTTTCTTCAAGATAAACTCGAAATAAGAAAATTCATTTTTTTAAAATAACTGTTTTGTAACGAATGTCGAAAGGAGAAACGAACACTCAGAGCGACGATCAAATTCCGATTGAGACTCCAACTCACGCGCTGTCAAATGGACAACGGGAGGGGTCGCCTATTGTTCTATGCCTATTCAACATTGTTAAGTACCAAATTTTTTCTAGCTGCGACAAGTTTTAGGAAATCGATTTATGGCCGCCTAAAACGCTGAAATACCCCTATGTGCAATGTGTAGTAATATAGCGTAATTTCCATATGCGGTAATGATATTTTAATGCCTCGACAAGGAACACACACAAGTTTCATTACTATGGAAATATGTAGACCTAAAATAAACTCTTTATGGCGACATTATAGTAAAATTTGCGTGTTTACCGTCAGCCTTTCGTGGAATTAGTAGATTCGATATGCTGACTGATACAATCTAAAAATGTACTTAAGCTTTATTAGTTTGCATTTTGAGGTAAATTTGTTTGCAGGCGGCAGGAACTAAATATGGAAAATTTCTATATATACGGTTATATTCTTTACCACTATGTATGTACGTATGGATAGTTCTTTATTGTGTCGTAGAGCTTGAACTATTGAATAAAATTTAATTAATAAAGGCTTGAAAGATTCGTGCGACCATATACAAAAAATCCAATATAGTGTAGAGATTGTTATTTAATCCAAAAGGAAAGAACGAAAATTTTTAAAACCTAGTTCTTGAGTATGAAATAAAACTCCTTGTTAACGAGGATTTCAAATATAAGGCACAAAAGGCTTAAAAATAGATAAACCAATACCTTGTTTTATAAGAAGAAGAAGAATTTGAAATATATAAGCTATCCAAAAAAATACGACAGAGTTAAAACTCAAAGATCTCGTTGTTATTGCAGAATTATTACAATATAGATTGAATTACAATTTCTTTCTTACTTTACTTTCTACTTTTTCATGTCCAGATTTAGTCTGTAGTTTGTCAGCCCAGTAATGAGCCAGGGGCTTGTCCAACCATAGGTCGTCGAGGGTACAGTGAGTGGGGCAGTTTGAACATGTTAAGAGATGTTCCATGTTTTGGGTTGCATCACAGTTGCACTTATGTCAACGTCTTGAAGATTTATCCTCACTGGGGCAGTCCCAGTTCTATTACGGTTTAGCGTTTTTCAGATTTTCCAGCTGCAGGAGGCAACACCGGGTGAGTCTTTTGAGAGTGGGTGTGTTTGAGGAAACGGATTTTAGTCTCTGGGGTCCGCACTGGCTTCCGAGAAGGGGGTGGCGCTCATCGAAGCTTTTCCAGTGATAGTTTCTTTCAATTCTTATAAAAAACAACATGCCTAAAGACATATTCATCTTCCCCCGAACCAAGCTATTAGTATACAACTCCGTCGTGAAGGCAGGCCTCACTTACGCCTGCCCCACCTGGTGCCAGCTCTCCAGAACAAGGAGAGCTCAACTTCAAGCAGTGCAGAACAAGGCCCTGAGGATGATCACGGGAGCCCCGTGGTTCATGAGGAACCGGCAAATTCACAGGGACCTCGGTGTGCCTACCGTAAAGGCACACATGAGGCAAACACAACTGAAGTTCCTCGAGAAGGCGTCCCAGCACCCCAACCCGTGCATCAGGGACGCCTTCCGACTCCCACCCCAAGTCAACCGCCAGTTCCCTAGACCGTCGGACCCGCTGCTGCTCTCGGATGAAGACGATGACCCCCCACGCCACCATGACAAGAAAAATGTCATTCTAGGTTAAGTTTTAATTTAGTCCTAATTTAAGTCTTGATATCCTAGCTTAAGTTAGCATAAGTTCTTAGTCTAAGGTAGTTTTTAGTCTTAGTTCTAAGTTCTAGCTTTAAGACACTCCATGTATATATAAAACACATTTCCTAGGTTAAGTTAGTATAGGACCCCTACTGTAAGAACTTAGGTTAAGATAGAATAAGTTAACATTTATAATTAGAATAAGTATACTTTTACAATTATAAGAAAGAGGCTGTGCCTAGCCTAGATTCAATAAAGACAATGACAATGACATATTCATCTGTATAGAAACCTTGCAGCTAGCCGATGGTCTGTCCTGTGGAAATTCGTTATACTGTTTTTAGTTTTACAAGCGTCATTTCCAAATATGCTTTTAATTTTAGGGGTGGAACAAAATCTGCCTTTAATTTGAAGATATATTGTTGATTTAGTTTTTTATTTGTTCATAGTTAACTTTGTTTTTGCAGAAAAGACAGAGTTAAAAGATGTGATTATCTTTTATGGAGTATAATTGAACTGAGCGGACATGAGAAATCTGAAAACTTTTTTACAATAGAAAAATCATGAACCCCGTTTTAGCAAATAGTACTTTGTCCTATTAATTCGAAAATAAAAAGAAAAATTTGAAAAGAGTTTACTCATAACACTCAGGAGTAAATACCAGTACCGACAAGAAAAATTCGATTTTGATCAAATGTATTTGACTTTACATATATTTAACCTTAAACTAAAGATCTCTTGGATATAGTGGGAAAAAAAAACCTCTTACTGCTTTTATCTTAAGCGCATTATGTTAAAAGAGAAAAACCGCTACTCCAAATACTTTTCCACTATTAATGTTAAATTTACGAAAAGATTGTTGATGATTTAAAGAACAATCTACGGAGATATTATTACCTTCTCTTTCTTAAAATGATCATTTTAAACCTTTAAAGATTTAAATACTTTTACTCTAAGAAGCAAGCCAAACATGTGTTACCTTGTGCTACCCTTATCGTAAATATACAGGCCCGTATTTGGACGGCTGCATTCTTAGATAAAGAAATTAAAATAAGAAATATTCAGTTAGAAACTTGGATATAAGGGCCAGGGAACACATGCCCCACCCCGCACCTATGAATATAGGAAATATCAGTCAATAAGTTTTGAAAGCGACACCTATGGAGCATCACTTGAACCAAATCTTGAACACCATTTTGAAGCTTCATCTGTCATATGAACACACCCTAAATTTCAAGTCGATCTGTCAGCCAGAGTGATCCAAGTCGTCCAAAAAAATTATATCATCAGTTTTCTGGGATACGAAATGAATTTTGTTAATTGATTATCTCCAAATCGGTAAAAAAAATCACAAGAGAGTATTACTGCAATATTTTGGACCAGCTGTATGAGAAAATTTGTGAGAAAAAGCCCGGTTTGCAGAAGAAAAAAATTATCTTTTATCATTACAATGCACCTGCTCACAGAAATACTTTGGCAATGACAAAACTGTTTGGATTAAAGAACGAATTGTTGGAACATTCACCCTATTCGTCAGACCTGGCTCCGTCTGACTTCCATCTGTTCCCAGACCTCAAAAAGATTTCTACGTGGGAAGCATTTTTCATCAAATCGTGAAGTCATAACATCCGTACACACGTATTTTGAAGGTCCTCCTGAAAACCATTTGAGAGATGGGGTAAATAAATTGGAAAATCGCCCGAAAAAAATGTATTGAGCTTAAATGAGATTATACTGAAGAATAAATGTATTTCTATTCATTAATTCGTCTTGTTTCATTTCCGCTTTTAAAACTTATTGACTGACCTATATAGAATGAAACCTTTTTTTATTGGAGTCTCTTTTGGTGAACACATTTTAAATTGCGTTTCAATTTTAAAAGTTTCACTTCTAGAAATGATTCTTTTTTAAGAAAAATCCTCCGCCCGGTCATGGATTTTAAATTGGGCATCGTTAAAGTTCCCCTTCTGGAAAGGCTTTTTAGGAAAAGTCTTCCCCACCCGGTCGTCGATTTTTAAATTGGGTGTATTTAAAGTTCAACTATATGAAGTGATTTTAAATTTACTGTGTTGAAAAGGGCCTAATCTCTTGGAGCTCCGACCCCTAGCTGCATCCGATTTGTCGATTGGCACCCTCCTCTATAAATAGCTCTGCCTTTATTGTTCTCCTTTCTCTTTACGCCCTTTGTATCCATATGCCTCTCTTGCCCCTTGAGCCTAAGTTATGCAAGTTATTACAAGGTGTTACTAATACCAGTGGTGGAGCCGGAGGCGGATATAGATAACCGGGAGGGGAGTCCTAAAAAAATGATCGGAGGAGCTACGCTCAAACATGATTCTTTTGCAATGGAACTCTAAAAGCTTAAACCATACATTAAAGAAAGTCGATGGAGGAGGAGATGTTTTCACAAGAAATATCTTTTCATCGTTCAGTGGTACTTCAAAGTAGTTCATAATCGAACCGAAAACAACGAACAACCTGAACTAACGTAATCACGGAAAGGGCCGAGGGTATTTTCATAGAAAGGAATTCTTTCTTACACTGAAAATTTGCAGGCCTAACTCCTTTCCCTAATAAGAAATTGTCCTGTTTCTAGATAGTGTTGTCATAATAAAACACAGTCATGACACTCAATAAAATTTTTAGGTCCTGTTCTTTATCATGCATACGTCCCCTATCATAACAACAACATGGCTGCAAGCGCGGTCGCTGCTGTGTTTACATCTGGATTTCAAGGAGAATCCGTGTTCCGAAATTCATTATTAATAATTTCCCAACAGGTAAATGACTCGTTTAACGTTATAATTGAGAATACAGTAGAACCCCGATTAACCGAATCTCGATTATCCGAGCTCCGGATTAACCGAGCCAATCTAAGAACCTGATTACCCGAGGTACGCGCGTCTATGCTGCGTATTAACCGAGCTTCTAAAATATGTATGTACATATTTCCACTTAAAATCGTGTGAGGGGTTCCTCTATTTATGTTTTTGGATTTTTTCAGCATGTACTACGGAGAAGTACGAGTATACTCACATAATTTATTTGGTTGGAGTTCTGGTAGTTAAGTGTAATTAATACGAACTGCTTTGTTTGAATTTGTGTTTGTCGTATTATAATGGAGCAAAACAAGCGTAAAAGAATCGTCGTTCCTATTGAAGAAAAATTAAAAGCCATCAGAAGAATTGAAGCAGGAGAGGCAATTAAAATTGTTGCACGAGATTATGGAGTAGGTAAGGTAACAGTTGGAGATTGGAAAAGAAACCGCACAAAAATAGAAGAGTGGTGTATAAATCAAGCCTCCTCGCCCTCAGGAAGAAAATCAATGAAAACCGGCGACTATGAAAAGGTTAACGAAGCTTTATTCATGTGGTTTAACCAACAGAGATCAAAAGGTGTGCCTCAACAGAAAGCAATAATGATTAGTAGGCAATTTTCAGAGATATATCAGTTTACCGCCACTTCTGGATGGCTTGACCGCTGGAAAAAACGGTACGGTGTACGAAAACTGACTGTATGTGGTGAAAAACTTTCTGCTGATGTGTTATCAATTGAGAAGTTTAAGCAGAACTTTAAAAAGCAAATCGAAGATTTTGGATACACATGTGATCAAATTTAAAACTGTAACGAAACTGGTCTAAATTATAACATGCTTCCATCAAAAACATTGGTATCTCGACAGGAAAAATCAGCTCCTGGGTACAAACGAAGTAAGGAAAGATTAACTATAATGGTATGTTCCAATGCATCTGGCAAGCACACAATCCCCTGATGGTGATTGGCAAGTCTGTACGTCCAAGAGCTTTAAAAGACATCTCACCCAAAGCCCTACCAGTCTATTACAAAAGTCAGAAGAGCGCATAGATGGATGCGACCTTATTTACTAACTGGTTTGAAGAAGAGTTCGTGCCATCTGTGCCTAAATTTTTGAATAGAAATCGTCTTCCTAATTTTCCAATTTTGTTAATGGATAATGCCCCCTTTCACCCTGGAGAAGGACTTCATGTGGGCGAAATTGTTGTAAAATTGTTTCCTCCAAATGTAACCAACATAATGCAACCAATGGATCAAGGCATCCTCGAAAACATTAAAAATAATTATAGGCGTTTATATCTTGAACATTTGTTAGAATACACAGAAAAGGAGGATATTATCAATGGGATGAGAAAGGTTACACTGAAAAATGTTATTTATTGGGTAAGTCAAGCTTTTCTGTGCGTACTACCACTACTCAAAAATCTTGGTCAAAAGTTATTGACTTTGAGGACTATAATGACAGTGAAGATGATACTCCATTAAATGAATTAGCTTTGAATTTGAGAAGCCATGGAGAAATGTCCTGTTCAAATTTTGACAGCGAGATAGAAGAAAAAGAAAAAAGTTTATTTGAATTAATACAAAAATTAAAAGGTTGCGAAAATGTGACAAGAGAAGATGTTGTTGAATGGATTACAGCACATGATTTAGCAAATTAAATGAGTGTTGAAGAAATAACGAATGCCTTTCAGGAAACCGAAAAATCAGATGACGATGACCAAGCGGCGGTGGATGAACAGTCTCCCACTAAGATCTCTCATCAAGAAGGTTTTATTTCTTTGGAAAAAGCTTTGAGGTATATCGAACAACAACCAGAGGCAACCCTAGCGGATTTGCTTCTTCTTAATAGATGGAGAAACATTGCAGTTAGAAAAAGAAGATGCAATATGAAGCGCATAGATACCTATTTCACTTTCTTATAATGTATGTACCTATTTATATGTTAAAAAGTTAATACATCGGATTAAAGTATTGGTGTTTATTTTTTGAATGAATAAAAAATAAATCCGGATTATCCGAGTTTTCAGTTATCCAAGGAGGGTGCCCCCCACGTTACGTTGGATAACCGGGGTTCTACTGTAATTACAAAAAAGATGCAGAGAGGAAGTCCTTGTTGTGCGGTTAGTGCTTGTAAAAATATATGTGGTATCTCCAAAGGAGTTAGTTATTTTAGATTTCCCAAAGATCCTAAATGGTAATTTATTCGTAATTCTTTATTTCCATTATGCAATATATTATATAAAGATTATCTTCCATATTAAAATTGTTTGCTAGAGTTAAGTTATATTATCGGCCAAAATTCGCTAACCAGACTTTCAAAACTCAATCTGGGCTTGCAAAAGTAGTAATTCTCCAGCACTAATGAGTTTAAATAAATAAGTGCATGGATTTAATTTTTTTATATAAGTAGTATATAGGCACTGAAAAGTCTAAGTTGTATGAAAATTATTGTATTAGATTTAACCAATGATGAAATGGAGCAAAAAGTGTGTTCATTTCATTTTTAAGTTCAAAAAAAAGACGATCTCATCCTAAGATGATCATTATAATTATTCTTAAAATCTCCAGATTACTGGGATTCGCCGAAATATAAAGAGCATGATTGTTGACATTATACTCATGAAGCTGAAGGGGTGCAGAAATATATTCTCAAAACGAACATTTTTTCCCCATGTACAATAAACCACAGTTAATGACATAACTCTGGAGGTGGAAAAAATGAAGTGATGATGGGCAGGTCATGTGGCTAGATCATGTGGAGACAGATGAGTACACCAGATCACAGAATGGAGTCCCAGAGAAACAGAAAGATGCTTGGGGCGTCCACAGAAACGACAGTTCGATGATATAAGAATAGAAGCGGGCAAGTAGTGTGTTAAAGGTGGCAAGGGACAGGGAAGCATGGAAGAGTTTAGAAAAGACCTACGTTCAGGAGGGGACAAACATAGGTTGAGAAAAGAAGGAGAAGTGTATTCTCATGATTTTTATCGCACTTTTGGATGGCTATCGTTAATTCCAGCTTCAGCGCAACCCATTTGTTTAGTTCTAATTTTCACATTGTTGATTTTTTATTAACTTATGGATTGTTGATTTATAAACTAGTAAGTTATTCTGTCTTTTCTTAAAAATTCAACAATGAGATATTTAAACGAGTAACGTGCAAAGAGCGTTGAGACCAAAGGTATTTTGGCTTTGTATTTTTTGCCTTTTTCCCTGTTTTTTGTGTATCTGTTTCAATAAGAACTTGATAAAAAAGTTTCTAAAAAAAAACTTTTCTCGTTTTTTTCTTCCTCTCAATCAGCAAAATTCCTTTTTATTCTACAGAATAGAATTTTTTTTGAAAGAAGATATTTGAATATTTCAAAAACTCGCGGGCAACATACCAGCAGTATGGCGACAGGTCATGTGATCATTACAAGCTCGAACCCCTTGAGATCAAAGGTCCCTAGACGGACTGTCGCTACTATGTTTTATGTTTACTGTGGTGCTATTTTCTACATCCATATTGACTTACAATATCTACTTCATTTTACTAAGGATATTATGGCCTAATCTATAATAATCGGCACACCTTTCTCTACATATAAAACGTACATTAATTAAACACATTACCCCCTATCTCTAAAGTAATAAATAGATATCTGTACAATATTCGTTGGAAATACCCTCCATAACGAGGGACAAGCATTTGTTATTACATATGCGCCGTTTCACTTACCTTCTTATCTTAGGAATATGATTCATGTTATGATTGATATGAGGTAAGTTAAACCTGGATTGATTGTGTATATGTTACTCAAAGATAACCGAGATACTAAATAGAGAGGAAGGATAATGATTCATTTCGGCGGGATTTACTAGATGTGTTGCTGTAAAATCAGATATTGTCTATTAGTAAAAAAAATCAAATAGTCCTATTTTCGCCATGTGTACTTTAAATGCTGAGATTTAACCTTACAGTCTGTCAAGTAAGAACGTGTCCGCGATAATTCATTTTTGGTAGATGCGATTCTAGCGATTCAACAAAAAAATCGGTAGGAGGAACCTTTGTCTACGACGCATTTTAGTAAAAGTATCAGTCAATTCCGAAATTTCGTCGAAATCACGTCAAATTCAAAATGAATCACTTGCTTGCGCGGCAGTTCGAGGCAGTCTTTCTTTGTTTCCATCCAAAGGAGCCTCAAATGACACATTTCGCGTGAGAAAATCATGTCAACGAGATGAAAAATGTCGACGGCTTGCCAAAACGTGGCTCGGTAGGCAAAGTCACTCCGAATGTCGAAAAACGAATCGTGTATTTGTTTTCACGGCACCAGAAATTGACGCTGCGTCAAGGAGTGGCTAAATTAAGTAAAATAGAATACGCCCATGAGACCAACATCTTCGTGTTCATGATGGGAAATTCCGAAGCACGTTGAAGAAACTTTTGCTAGGCGAAAATCAAGTTTCGAAGCAGCTCGCTTGAGCCCACGATAATATACTAGAGTAGCCATCACAATCGTTGGACGTCAACCCTATTGAAAACATTTGGTCCCTTGTAAAGAAAAAGCTCAGAGGAAAGACTCTGAGGACTTTGACTGAGTCGCGAGGTTCGAAAAAATTGAAGATCATTGCAGATTATTGATGCAGGAGGCGATTGGACAACTTACTAAGGTAATTGTGCCACTGTTAACACACAAAAGAATACATTAATGGCAAAAAATGTTCTCGAAATACATTTTTTCAAGAATAAGAGCGGTCGCGTTTTTACTTTAAAGACTGTACTAAACTACTCTAATAAAATTTGTATTACATCCAATGCCTATTTCTAAGTAGGTAAATGGTTAATATTCACAGTTGCTTACAAACACCTGTATCATTTAAAGATGGTTCCTCCCTCTGGTTATTTTGAGTTTTTTAACAAATCTGATTTAAATAATAATACATGTAATCATATCTACAGTAGAGATCTTATGGCCTCAATTGTTTGTATGATGTATTACATACCCACAGATAAAATTAGATAGAATTAGGTTCTACAAACTTTCAAGTTTTCTTGATTTATACTATTTTTAACCTTAAAGGCTTAAGTATATAAAATTTAAATAAATCAATCAGTATCGATGGTTACATAACTACAAGTATTTTAATATGTAGGTGAAGTGTAGCAAGAGCTCTATAGGGCTATTTTATTTTAATTACTCCAGGTAATTGGTATTGGATATGCAAACTAAGATATTTTGACTACCATTATATTATGTATCGTATACGTAAGTCTAAAAAAGGTAATCAGGTATTTTATTTGATTTTCTATAATTTATTTGCCTCTGGTAAGTTTTATGCTGGATTAGAAAATTCTGTTACTAATTTTTTTCTGCGGTCATATATAGTTATTAAGTTAATTATTATACAGTAGACTTATGTTTGTTCTATCTATTGATACGATAAAGAAAATCGGTAAAGCGATTTACTCAGTACTTCCTTTGCAGACATATAGTTCTGAAATAAGTACTAAACTTGACTTTCTCAAGTAAAGAGAAAGTAAATTTTCATAATATGAATAAAAGATATCGACACTCACTTCTTTTACCCTCTTTCCTTAAAACTGTATTGCTCAAAAATTACAGGTTTCAACCTTATTTCATATATTATAATATCAGTTTGTTCAAGTATTATGATGTAAATAGACCGACAGCCTGACAATCGGACAGACAGATTGCTGGAAATGGGAATATATATTTTTCGCGCTCTAACGACACTTAAACGTAAAAAAAAATAAAAATTGCAGGTGGTAATCTTTTTCTTTCAGCAAGGAACATAAAAACAATAATTGACCTACTGTAACAGAGGAAAGTTACGACCAATTTAACTATTTGTATTTCTAAAACTTTTTTTTATAATCAACTTAACATTTTTTAGATTACTCCATAACAAGATCTCAATCCCTTCTACATAGTATTTTTGTTAAAATTGGGAAATAGGAGCATATTATGACATATGCGCAAGCACTTCAATGACTTGCTAAAATTTTTAAAATATCCCAAACAAAATCAGGCCAAATTCTTATTATAATCATGAAACTATATAATATTTAATGATTCCCGTCCTTTTTACTGTCTACCCCCGTTAATATTGCAAGTAGCAAAAAAAATAATATAATGTTTTTTTTCCCTTGACTCACAGAACTTTAAATTATACCTTATCATCCATTAGCCGTCCTCATTCACTGCTGGATATAGGCCTCCTCTCAGAACTTCCACTGATCTCTGTCCTGAGCAGTGTTAACCAAATTTCCTCCCACTCTTTTAATGTCATCGCTCCATCATGGTGGTCTACCTATGTTACTTTTGTCTTGTCTGGGTCTCCATCCTATTAGTCTTCTACACAATCGATTATCATCCTTTCGGCCTATATGGCCAGCACATCTCTATTTAGATCGCGTAATTTTTTGGAAAATATCCATTACTTTTGTTCATTGTCTGATTGTTATGTTTATTATTCTATCCATCCTTGTGATACCCAGCACAGCTCTCTCCATTGCCTGTTGCGTTAATCTCTGTTTGTTTGCTTATTGGTTTGTTAATGTGAATGTCTAGGCGCAATATGTGATTACTGGCAGAACGCATTGCACTGTTCATAAACTTTCTGTTTTAAGCACATTGGCAAATTACCTTGCAGAGTATCTCTCAGCTTTTCAAAAGCCGTCCCCCCAAACCCACATGACGGTGTATCTCACGGGTTTGGTTATCTTTGCCAATTTGTAATTTATGATTCAAATATTTGTAATTTTGGACGCGCTCAACCCCGCTTTCGTTAAATTTCATATTACCGTTTGTAACTAGATTAGTCATAAACTTGGTTTTCTGAAAGTTAATATTTAGACCAACATTTGCTGATGTTATTTGCAATTCGGTAAACATTTGTTGGGCATCACCTGGATTGTCGGCTATTATGACAATATCATCAGCAAAGCGTAGATTATTTAGGTATTTGCCATCGATGTTTATGCCTTTTCCATCCCAATTAAGTTCTTTAAAAGCATATTCTAACATCGCCGTAAAAAGTTTAGGAGAAATCGTATTACCTTGTCTAATTCCACGTTCCACTCGGTGTTTACTTGTGGATTCATGGAGTCTTACACTTGCTGTTGCGTTATTATAAATGAATTTAATTAACTGAGTATATCTGTAGTCTATTCTCATTTGCTGCAGGACAGACAGTATCGCCGGCAACTCCACGGTGTCAAAAGCTTTTTTAAAATCCACAAATACTAATACGAGTGGTTTGGTGTATTCTATACAAATTTTGGTGGTCAGCATCGTCAGCACCGTATCCACTTCTAAAGCCACACACCTATTCGCGTGGTTGAAAAAATCTAGTTTTTGTTCTAGGCTTCTTGTTACGATTTTGATGAATCACTTATACAAAAGGGAGAGCTCTTTCATTTGTATAAGTAATACCTATAGCACAATAAATATGAAATCCCCTTCTAACTCCTGCTTATAGTTTGCAAAATTCCCATAATACTGTTGAAACCATACAATGTTTGACCATTCCACCTTTTCGCCCTTTTCCCCATTAAAATTGGAAGGAACGAAAAAATAACTTAATTTTTAGATTCCTAGGCTCCACAAACCCCGAAACAGACCTATAACATCATATATAAGAGGCAACCCCATTACACCCCTACGCCACCCTTTAAAATCTATATATTTTACTATAAATAATATGCTTAAAATTTGTCCAGTACATCAACCAAAAAATATCATTGAAATTATACCATAATAAATCACCCTCGCGGCTTTGAGCCCTTTTCTGGATTAAACTTGAAAGCAATGAAAAAAAAACCCAATTTTTGGATTTCTAGACTTCAAAATCCCAGAAAACGATATATAACATTGTATACAGAAAGTAATCTCCTGTAATCTCCTTCGATGCTCCTTTTGTCCCTATTATGTTTAATTATAAATATTTATGTGTAAAAATTGTTTATTATCAACAAAAAAAAGGATAATTTTCATATTAGATAATATTAAAACCTTTTAAAATTTTTCGATGCCCATCCCATTCACCGTTCTGGCCTGAAGCAATATCGTTCAAAAACTATAAGCTTCACCTCCTTCGTAGATATTATCTATGTACTAACTTTGAAATTGATATTTCATTTTGTTCGAGAGTTATCGTGCCAACAGACCGACAGATCCACAGACCGACAGACGGAAATGAGTGAAGAAAAGCAAAAAATCTTAAAATGTGATTTTTTACAAACTCAATACTTTCCTTTAGCAAGGAAAGTAAAAAAATTGGCATAGTAATTTACCTCGTACTTTCCCAGCAAACATCCAGTTTTAAAGTAAATAGTGAATTTAACTGTCTCACTAAAAATAACTTTATCAAAGCATTACAAGTCAAAATAAAGTTACTTTATGGTACATTAATCACAAGAAAAAGTTAAAATTTGACATGTCCCACTACACTACTATTTCTGTAAAAACTGAAGATAATGAGAAGATAATATTATTCTCAAATTTCTCGATTTTAAGAACCTTTATACAATCGAAAAGTTCTTGTTTTAACGCTATATCACAAGAAAGCGAAGTAGTATCGACTAAGTGATGATAGATACATCCAGATAAACTGCCATAATCTTGAAATTCTTTCTCTCTATATACTAATATTTAATAAGTCCAATTTTCGAATTATTTTTTCAATTTAAGAAGCAGCTTCGCAATGGAGACAAAATACTTTTTATCAACTTATCTATTTTGCCGAAAAGGATTTTTATGCTAGGGTGCATAAAAATGTTTTATTCATCATAATAGAGATCCGGATTTTGGAAGAGGGTCCAAAATATAAGACTTATTTTGATATAATTTTTTTTTTAAAGGATGGAAAAAAATAATAATTAATTTTTAGATACGAAACTTCTCGAACTCTTTTCTGGTAGTATTTGAATTGCTTTTAATAACGGATATAAAAGCCGAAATTAAAATTTTCGCCTTAGAATTTTGAATCCTGAGCCCAAGGACGTCACTCTTTCACTTTGGTGATTTTGGATCTTTTCCCTATACCCAATTCTGCCATGTTCTGTACTATCTGATTCAGTTTTAACCATTCTCTAACCAGTCAATTCGATTTTGACCGCCCTGATAATATTTGTGAGGCTCGTTTTTAAAGTAAGTACCGTTTCAATATTAAAAAAACCTTCCTTCTCAGTCAGAACTTCTTAGCAGAGGTGTGGTGACTGCCAGTGATACTAAGTTCTTCCACTGGTTCCTATCGTCAGCAAGATGAACTGCATCATGCATTCCAACTCCAGTTAGCTTCCGAACCTGTTCCGACCAGCGACGTGGAGATCGGCCTCTGGGGTCTACGTCCGTTTATTTTTCCTTCCATGACTAGCAGCTCCATATCGTTACTCCGCCTAGCTCTGTGGCCCAAGTATCGCAAAATTTTTTCATGGATGGTGTTATTTTTTTAGCTACTTCTAGTCCTTTCAGAATTGAAACATTGGTTCTGCGTGCAGTCCATGGTATACGCAGTCGTTTGCGATAACACGACATCTCAAACGCCTTGAGTCTTGAGAAGTCCCTTTCTTTAAACGTCGATGTCTCTGCGGCACATAGTAAAATAGAAAAAAAACTAGATAATGTAGGAGTTGAATTTTTGCTGTTTGGCGTATTTCTGGCTCACACATTCCAGAATTTATAATTAAATTATTACTTCACGAAAACACAATCAACTTAACATTTTATTGTTACATGAACGCCCGGACCTTAATCTTTTTTGAATATGATTTCCATCTATATTAAGGGACTTGTCGTATCGTAAGATCAGTAAGATCTGTATTCCATCCTTACAGAAATCTGCGCTTGGTTTGCTACTCACTGCCGCACGGCATTCTGGCGTAGCTGTCAGTGTCGTAGCCCTGACTACTAAGGTGCTTCTTTAAGTGGAAGAACAAATGGTAGACACTGGGTGCTAGGTCAGGGCTACACTGGAGGTGGTCAAGTTGATCTCAGTCTTATGACGCGATGCGAGCTTAGCGTCGATAAGCCATGTGTGTACGAGCATTGTTGTGAAGAGAGATGCTTCCTGTACGGAGTATTCCACGACTTTTATTTTGGATCACACGACGCAGTTTATTTAAGGTCTCACAATATGCCCTAGCACTTACTGTGAAGAATAAGAAAATCTTAACTAGTCAGGACCTCTCATTGAAACTTCCGGTTCTCTTGTACGATGTAGAAGCGGGGACGTTAACTGAAATATTGCTTAAACGTCTGGAGGCATTCAAGATGTGGATGTATCGATGACTGTTGAAAATCAATTGGATGGACAGAATTAGTAATAACAGCGTTCACACTCGCATGGGCAAGGACTTGGAGGTGGTCCCGACCATCAAGCGACCGACGCAGTTTAGAATATTTTGGCCACATTATGAGGCATCCAGAAAGATATGAAATCTTGCATCTGATTATAGAGGGAGATTCTAGGCAGACGTTGTCCCGGGAGAAGGAGAACATTGTGGCAGTGGTAGAAGTTTACAGTTTAAATCTTCCGAGCGGCTGTCAATAAAACCGATCACCATCAACATATTAGCCATCATGATAACCAACGATCGTTTGAACGGTCATAGTACCCGAAGAAGAAGAAGAAGAAGAAGAAGATGGTCCGTCAGTAGGTCATTTTGATACAGACAAAGAAACATTGACTCCAAACCAGAATTTCTTTTGATCTTAATCACTTTATTCTGGCCCTTCATTTCACTTTTAGCTTCCAGTTGACACGGAAGTACCGCAGACCTTAGTAATTGAAAGAGATAGGATAAGTTCAATTTCGAATGACCTAAATCCACATGGTTTCTGCGTTTTTTTTACGAGTAATGTTTGACCTTATGTGCCACCGAATGATTCTGAAACATATATAATGAGTGCAGGTAGCACTTTTCTAGTAGCTGTCCTTAAAACAACACAATTGAAAATGATAATTATCCATGTCCATGTTACATACATAATAAAGTAATTATTAACTCAAGATAATAGAATTCATGTAAGGCAGATAGAAGATATAAAAGTAGACATATAGTAAACACATTCCTAAAATATTATATAATTTCTTACATATGAAAAAAGTGCGAATAACAAAAATACTGACACAGCTATATAATATACCCTTTGACGAATCTTTCTTCCCGGTACTATCCGGAGTAAAAAACAGAAATCAGCGCAGTGGATATAAAGGAGAGATTAGCCACTCCGTAAGTTCGTGGTTCAGCGAATGTCACTGAAGCTTATGGTGGCCATTTTCTTAGACCCAAAAAGACTTATTCCTAATGACTATCATCCAAAGAGAACTACAATAACAAACAATTATTATGCTGAATTAACTGGCAGAGTTCATAAAGTGGTAAACCAGAAATCGAGTGAAAAATTTAGCAGCGGTCTTTACTTATCCACGACAACGCCCCTTTCAATACAGTCCAAATTGCGAAATGCAAAAATAATCATTCACTCAGCACCCAGGGATTATTATCTCTTTAGGAATTTGATATAAAAGATTTGAAGGGCTACTTATATGGGGATAAAGAAGATATGATGTCAGCCGTGCAAATTATTTAGCAGGAAAATCACCAAGTTACTTTTTGAAGAAATCGAAAAATTAAATGAAAGATACCGGAATTGCATTAAAATATATAGGAAATATAATATATATTCGAAAATAAAAGCCGTTAAATTTCTTTCCATGAGTTTTTC
Organism: Pachyrhynchus sulphureomaculatus; assembly: GCA_019049505.1. Lineage (NCBI taxonomy): Eukaryota > Metazoa > Arthropoda > Insecta > Coleoptera > Curculionidae > Pachyrhynchus > Pachyrhynchus sulphureomaculatus. The sequence goes on along the minus strand of CM032454.1, from coordinate 166,181,154 downwards.
TATATTGGGCTCACTTTCTGTCAGATATTCCTCGAATGTTTGAAAATAAATAATGATTTTTAAGATTTGTTCATTATCTTAGTAAGAAACAAGGATAACCTATGATAATTTTGATAAATTTATTGACCCCTACGATTTTTTTTTATTCCTTGAAGCGATATTGATTAAACACTATAAGCTTTTCTTCTCTTTAGGTGCCGTGAGTGTACCAAATTCGAATTCAATATTTTATTTTAGTCGAGAGTTATCGCAGTAAACGAACTGGAAACTATGATTGGTCTAGGGATTCTGAAACGTTGAGCTATCCAAAGATCCTGGAGGGTTGTTTTTCACGAAAGCAATGTTATTGTTTTTTTATTATCCTTTTACCAAGGGAAGTAAAAACAAAAGCAGTAGGAAGTGGTTATTACTTCAAATAAAAAAGCATGTCTATGAAAATAATAAAAAAATGTGTTTTCCTCAAGCTCTTAAAGAAAAGGGTATCAAGACCCTTTCTGTAAACGCTTTAATACTCATAAACTTTTATAGCCTTCATGTGTACTGTTGTGATTATACGGAGTCCTAATCGTTAACACGCGCTAATATTGTGGTAATTATTATTAACATTAATGGCATTTTAATGCTTCTACGAGTTTCATATTGTATACAGCCAAGGGTTGCCGAAAATAACCGCCACTTATTCGATGTTTCTTCGTGTAAAAAGATTTACTTATTATCTAAGTTGGCAATTTAGTTATACAAGAGCAGGATAAAAGCAAAATAGTGAATTAATATGATTGTCCACATTTTCGTTCCAATTTGTGTGTTACAATAATAGTAATAATAAGACTAACATACATACAGGGTGAGTCAACGATAGAGTAAAGTTCATTATCTCATTTGTTTCGGGAATGACGAAAAAATGTTAAATAAAATAGTTTTAAGGAATGTTAAGGTGCACAGTTTAAAAATTATTTTTGAGTATACAGTGTACTTCAAAAAGTGTGGCCGATATAACATATGTTTTTTTAAGTAAAACATCCTATTTTCTAATTTATTTTTAAATTCTGCTTAAAATTTTTTTTTATTAATAATATTATATACCTAAACCTAGTAGTTTTTCTAATATTTCAATTAAAAAAAAAAATACTAGTTTTAAGCTCAGAATTTTGAGTTAGATGCTACAGGGTGTTCAAAATAAATTTATTCATTTCGACTATATTAAACTGAAAAAAGTTTTTTAATTGGCACACCCTGTATATTATTATTTTTTCTGATAGATTTTACAAGACCCTCCAACTTTTATTAAGTATGTCATATACCTATTTCTAATAGCTTTCGATTTATTTCGAATTTTTCAATTTTTACCCTTGTTTTTAATAGTTATGGATTTTCCTAAAAATGAATTAATTGATATGGTTTATATACTGGGCGAGGCGGGAAAAAATTGTCTTTTGGTAGTAAGCTTTACGTATACCATCCAGAAAATCTTTTCAGTGCTTAATGGAACGGCTTGATGATCGTGGTAGCGTTTTGTATACCAAACGAAAAGTAGAAAACCAGAATGCTACCAATGAGAAAAAAGAAATGGAGATTTTACTTTATGTTGAAGATAATTTCGGGTCAGCAGCCGTCAACTAGCTGATTTATCTGACACATCCCAATCTACGGCTAATCGTACCACGAGAAAATACAAGTATCATCCCTTTCATATGGAACTACACCAAGAACTTCAAGACTGTGATTTTGAACGACGAGCGAACTTTTGTACCACCATGAATGGAGCAATAGAGGCCGATCCAAATTTTTTATCCAAAACAATGTTGTTTGATGAAGCTACTTTTCGCAGTAATGGAGCAGTTAACAGCCATAACATGAATTATTATTCAATAGTTAATCCATTTTGGGTTCGGGAAGTTCATAACCAAAACCATTGGTCGCTTAATGTATGGTGTGAAATATTAAATTTTCGAATTATTGGTCTATATTTTTTCCGCGAACCGCTTAACGGGCCTAGATATCTAAATTTTTTGCAAAACGAATTACCCTAGCTTCTTGAAGAAGTTGATAACTTTGAAAGGGAACAAATGTGGATTCAACAAGACGAAGCTCCTACTTATTACCACTGGGAAGTTCGGAAATTTTTAAACGATCGTTATCCACAAAAATGGATCAGTAGGGATGGATTCATTCAAGGGCCCCTCGATCATGTGACTTAACACCTTTAGACTTCTTTTTGTAGAGCTACATTAAAGATCGTGTTTATGTGAATCCCCCTAAAACACCAGTAGATATGGAAAGTAGGATACGGGATGCGTGCAGGACAATAACGCCCTTTATGCTAAGGAAAGTGAAGGAAAATATAGTAAAACGACTAAATATGTGTATTCAAGTAGACGGGCATATTTTTGAACATTTTTTACGTCATAATAATTAATTAGTTAAACTATATTAAAATTATTATTAACTGTTTGTTTACTTTTTCACAATAGCGTAAGTGTATTAAAAACAAGGGTAAAAATTGAAAAATTCAAAATAAATCGAAAACTATTAGAAATAGGTATATAATATACTTAATAAAAGTTGAAGGGTTTTGTAAAATCTATCAGAAAAAAGACTGATATACAGGGTGTGCTATTTAAAAAATTTGTGATTTTTCAATTTAAAAGTAGTCGAAATGCATAAATTTATTTTGAACATCCTGTAGCATCTTACTCAAATGTCTTTACATATATATTTTTTTCGTCTCTATAGAACGCTCGTACCAATTATGAGTATTCCACCTTCAGAAAAAATGGCGCTACTGGCAATTTTTTACAAAACTGAAAACTAGTGTTTTTTTTTTTTAAAAAAAATGAAATAGAAAAACTACTAGGTTTAGGTATATAACATTATTAATAAAAAGTTATAAAATTTTACGCAGAATTTAAAAATAAATTAGGAAATAGATGCATGATTAGTCCATTCATATCTACATCCTGAAACTGAAGGATATGCATTAACTGCACAGGATCAAGGGATCTAGGTTATCGAAAACATATTACTAACGATGTAATTAGTGGATGCAAACTCCTTGCTTGCCGACACAGACTACATAGAAAGGCATAACACAGCAGCAAAAATACTGCACCAATAAATATGGTAGCGCAAATTAATATCGAAAAAATTTCCATACTATAAGTGTAAGCCATCCAATAAGCCAAACCAATCTTAGAAAAAGACGACATCTCGATATATACAGATAGAACAATGCTACATAATAGACCTGATATTATTATATATATATATATATATATATATATATATATATATATATATATATATATATATATATATATATATACTTAAAGAAGAAAAAAATATATACCTTATAGACTTTGCTAGACCATGTGACAGTAACGTAGTTATCGAAGTAAAACACGAAACAAGAAAAATTCAAGACAAGATATCATACTACCAATCAGAATTACTCCCACCTCATTTATACAAAAACACATATCTACACAATCATTTAAAAAGCTGTTATACTGAAAATATACAATTCTGTGCGTACATTTTTAAATTCACCAATATAATTAGAATGAATAGTCCTCTATAGTACTTTACTTGGGCATTAGCCACGTGTAGAATAGACTGAAATTCAAGTATACCTGAGAAAATAAGAAGGCAATAATAATAGAATTTTATTTGTGTCGATAACTACATTAAATAAACTAATGAACATACGAGTATATACATGTAAAATATAACAATAAAGCCAACAATTAAAACATAATAAATACAAAATTACAGTCATGTTCTAGTCAGCCCAAATGGCTAGAATTTTGATTCTCCCTATCCAGTTTTTACCATAAGAGATGATAAGCGGAAAGTATACATTAATAGCTCGCTAAAACTTACAAGGGAAATAAAGACAAATATAAAATGACTAGTCATGAATACAGTAAAAGAAAATAAACATAAATATAAAGAGAAGATAAAAAAACAACAAAAAACATAGATATATATGAATTAGAGCAGACATTAAAGGAGACAGTGTGTACGGTATTTAAACAAATAGCACAAAAGAATAAAGAAAAGAAATCAGAAAAAAAAATATGAATAAAAAAAGGAGAGGAACTAAAATTTACTATAAAGGAAGATAAGATTAGAAACTGAGTGACTAAAATACAGAAAATCATTGAATACAATAAGAACTTAAAGTACTTAAAATCAAACCTGAACAAATTTGAAGCGGATAAGGTCAAGCATGAAAATGAAAAATTGAAACACAAGAATCGAATCATAGAAATTGAACACAAATACTATTATGAATTGTTTAGGACACAATAAAATCTATTAGAAGACAATAAAAATGCAATTACAGTCCGAGAAAAACAAATGTGAATTTGGAAATTAGTAGATCGGAAATTTAGAAGGCTTTCATAGGGATAAAAAACAACAAAGCTCCTGGCCAGGGCGGCATAACTAAAAAAGTGTTGAAGAATGAAAAGAAAAATACCTTGTACACTTCTATGAATTAAATACTTAAGAAAAAAAGAGATTCTAAGAACTAGAATGAATCTATATCAACATCCCTACAAAAAAATCGGGATAAAGCAAACTTGAAAACTATCATCCATAACATTTATTAACGTACTCTACAAACGCTACTAAAATATTAAGTAATAGGCTAATGGCAAAATTTGAAGAATATTACTGTAAAAGACAAGTCTGTCTCGGAGAAGGCTTTAGTTTCCATTTATTGACTGCAAAAATCTCAATAGAACGAGCTCTTTGCAGCTCTTGTTGATTTTGTCAAAACCTTCGTTTGTGTAGATCGCTGGACTGCAATACAGCCAAACTGACTATAAAAAAATCATTCGAGAACGGTAAAGAGATTTTGCGAGCATCGCACAGATGACAGAAAACAGATCGGGCTGGTGGCGCTGCGAGCGCGTTTCGTCTCCGATTGCCATTAACGAAATTCCTTCTAGTGATTTAGATTTTTATGTTTTTAATAACTGTTTTTCTTTGTACCTGGATCTTTAAATGAAATATAAATATTTTATACTTAAAGCTTAGACTTTTATCTTTCATTTCTCACCTTTAAATATTTTTTTTTATTTTAAGTTTAAGTTGTATGATTAATAATAAGCAAAAAATACGTTTATCATGCGCACTTTTTTAATAGCAAAATTACAAGAAAAGAGAAACTTTTTTTTAAACTTTTTAATGATTTTCTATATTAATATAAAGTTTACTTTTAATTCTAACTAAAGAGAAAAATGTCTTTTCTTGACCATTTCGTACTGTTTTGAACATAAATTTACCGGCGGCACACTACAGCAGGTAAATTTTCATATATTTTAAAACTCAATTTTTAAATAACACAGACAAGGTAGGTATTTTTAATTATTCTTATATTAAAACTTAAGGTATAAAAATGATATATGTACAAGGACTTTTTTCAATACTATATTTTATTAAATATGTGTAATTTACTGTATGCCCTTTAAAATCATGCAAATAAAAATTTCGTTTTAAATTTTACAAATTGTAAAGCAACAGAAATAAAAACTATTAGTATCATCGAAAGGTCTCCTCTTTTAAAAGCTTTTTTTTAGACTCTGAAAACAAATAATATCGATTAACCTTCGAGCGGTGCGCGTAGACTTTCAAATTAATCTGTGTGGCGCGTCACACTTTTTGAATTATCTATCCGAATCTTTAATAAATTCTCACACTAATAAAAAAAATTTGAAAAAAAAAATTTATCTATTATTTTTTGTAAAATTTCCCGCTCTTTTACCTGGTGCTGTTAGTTTTTCGACATCTTTTTTTTATTTTAAGAGATATTACCGAAAAAACCAATTGATTTTATTTTGGATTTTGTGGGCATCAAACTTTAGCAAACTTTTTTTTATCGTATTATACGTCCAAAAAACTACTAATGGGAGCTCAAGATCCATGGGGACTGTGCTATCTATGATTTATGGAAATAAGATCGTTTGATTACATTGTTTGACAACGAAAGTCTAAAGTGTCAGACATTTTTGACTGTAAATAATGGAAATTATTAAAAATTACGATTTTAGCGGTGCATCACCAAATATTGGCCATTTTAAATGTTCTACTGGACAAATCCAAGCGACAATATGAAAATACGTTTCAGAAATTCAAAAAATAGTGTGGTATAAAAGAAGCAGGGACGGTACCTGAGAATGCTTTACTGACATATTTTGCGAAAAAGTCTAAGACTTTGAATCTTAGAAAATGTACAAAATTGGTTTAATTTTTGAAAAAAAATGTAGGATACTGTGTTAATTTACTGAAATTAAACAAATTTTTAACACAGTCTGTTACTAAAGTTTTCCTCTTCTGCTCGACTTTCAATGGTATTATAGGATATACCCTCGTAACGTACTTGACCAAGACCCATACGACGGACTTCGTTAGGCCGATCGTACCGCTATCAGTTTTTCAAGAACATTCGGCATCGACTAAAGAGCGGTTTATCCTTACTCTGATCATCTGTATATGACCTTATTTTCCTAGTAATATTAGTCCAAATTTTTTATTTTATCTTCTTATCTATATATTTTGTCGTTTGTTACACCCCTATAGAATCGTGAATTTTACGTCTTTTTCAAACGACAGCACTTTATAAACGAACAAAATTATTCACCGCCCAGCTTTACCTTGTCCTACCAACACCAAAAACAAAATGAAATGTCGATACGTTTAAGTTAAATCGCACGAAAGATGACGTCCTATAACCAAATGCAAAATAAACTATACATCGAATAAAATTTATGAGGGTGGCTGTACACACGAATAGACGCTACTGGGGGTGAGGGCGCAGTATAGGGGAGAGTGGACTGAAGCTGGATGGACAGATGAGAAATGATGACAGTTTTTATTTAGCGTTACATTCGTGTTATCGATGGGCGACTGTCGATTAAATTAATAAATAATAGGAAAGAGGTGTTTCGCTTGTAGGTCTGTCGTTCTGCAACCCTCTAGTGGATGGTCAGGTAATTATAAAGTCTCATTTAAATAAATTAGTATTTCTGGTTCTTCTTCTTCCTCTTCTTCTTCTTCCTACGTTAGGACCATGTTCTGTGTTCACTTCAAAGGTTTCCCAGAAACAATTGCGATGATGAAGACCAGCTCTCATATCATCTTATTGGTGGTTTTCCAAGCGGTCGAGGTGTGTTTGGTCGCTTCTCTTTTGCAACCTTAGCCAACCGGTCATTTTGCATTCTGTCCACATGGTCTCTCCATTCTCTTCTCCTATTTCCTTGTCCATCTCAGCACATCCTGTATATCGCACATTTCCCTTATTTCTTCACATCTCTTCGGTCAAATAAGGGTCCTGTTTTTCTGTTGTTCTTAGGAGTCGTTTTGTTATTGTGTTCTCCGCTCTGGTTTCCATCACGTACGTCATGATCGGTCTTACGCATGTTTTGTATATTCTTACTTTGCTCCTGGTGCTCATATATTTGTTTCTCCAAATTATATTTCTTAAGTATCCTGATATTAATGATGCCTTTGTTGTTTGACTTTTTACTTCCTCCTTAAGGTTCCTGGTACTTGTTATGTTTGCCCCTAGGACATCATTTGTTCTACACTCTGATCATAAATCGCGAGTTTGCATCTTTTCGGTTCTTTAGATATTGTAAGGGATTTTGTTTTCTTTACAGATATTTACATATTAAACACTTTTGCTGTTTGTTGGAACTTATGTAGGAGTCTCTGTAAGTTATCTTCGTCTTCTGATATGATTACTGCAACATCGGCGTAGCATATTATTTTTATTTCTTTTTCTCCCAATCGATATCCTCTTCCAGTTTTCTTTACTTCGTTTATAATTTCATCCATTATAATGTTAAATAAGATTGGGCTTAGGCTATCTCCTTGTCTGATTCCGGTTGTCATAGATATTTTATTGCTTAATTTATTTGCTACTCTTACATATGTGTGGTTGTTGGTGTTCAACTCTTCGATAGTTTTTATTATATTCTTGTGAATTACTCTTTTTTGTAGTAGGGTTATGACATCAGTTAATCGTACCCTATCGAATGCCTGGGTAAGATCAATGAAACACATAAAGGCTATCTTATTAAACTCTATGACTTTTCGGTAATTTGGCGGATTATAAATATGGCGTCTATAGTAGACCTGTTCTTTTTGAATCCTTGCTGTTCTTCACAGATTCCGGTTAACATTATTTCTTCTGCTAAAATTTTAGTGAACAATTTTAGTACCGCACTCATTAAGCTGATACCTCGATAGTTTTCTGGTTCTGATGTATTAAATTTATAAAAGAAATCAGATATAGTGTTGAATCAGTTCTCGTTTTGGCGTTGTGTTAATAATTTGATTACTTGCGTATAAATTATGTTGTCAGAAGCAAATGTATGTACTAAAACCAATAAAAATTGTTACATTTCAAATTATTTTAGCAAATGTAGGATATGATACACTATTTAATATTATGCTTTTGTATATTCTACACTAGTATATAATGTTGTTATTTAGGGGGATATACTTAGTCATCTTAGTGAAATGTGATTTTTGGATTTTTACATTTTCTTTTAGTATGATATCTTAAAAATATTTTTTGTAAGTTTTATAAGAATCGCTTAAAAATTGACGAAGTTATAGCAGTTTAAAAGAAGTGCTTGCGTAGAGTTTTCGGAGCAGGTAGCGAGCAGCTGCTCTCTGGTCAGCCTTCGCAGGCCTTAAGGTCGGATTTCTGATGTTAAAAGAGTTATCGTCCCCCAAAACTAAATTATTAGAATGATGTTTGGACTATATTTTTTAAAAATAATGTTATATCTTGGCTACTTCTGCTAAAATCTTATCGGGCCATTTTTTTATGGAGTCCCAGAAAATTTATAATTAATTAAAAATATCTGATAGGAAATATTGTCGTGGCTTCGTATCAACTAAAAAAAAACGGCCAAGTGCAAGTCGGACTTGCGCAATTAGTTCTGTACCGTGATTGCTGAAGTGTTCTGTGATAGTGAGTCACATCTTCATTACAAGAATTACCAAGAATATATAAAAAAAAACGAGACATCTTTGTAGTAAAAGTTTAAAACAAATAGTTACTACCTAAATATTTGATTAATTATAAATAAATAAAATAAAATTATTTTGACTCGGTATCCATGCCTTGGAAAGTATAGGAGTATATTACTGGTTGCACCCAATACGAAACTTGTACGTACTGATATTTCACAGATGAAAAAAATCTCCGCCATATTGTTAATCAAAATATATTTTTTTATAAATAAAATATAACATAAATAAATATAATAAAAAAATTATTACTATAAATAATAAATTATCAAAGGGCCTTGATGATTTTTGCTCAATCTACAGAGAATATTTTTCAGAATTTTTTCAAAATTTGAGATTGGGTGAGGGGACAGTGATTTTTGGCAATTTTTTAAAAATATTACAAAGAAAAGTTTGTACGAGTATTACATCATATATATTTTTAAACTTTTGAAGCTTTCATTTGACACCCCACTCGATGACTTTGAAAAAAAAAATTTCAGTTTCGATTTCACACCCTAAAATTTAACTTTAAAAATCATACGGCTCTGATTGGGCCGTCAATTTCCATATTTGAGACAAATTTCAACATTTCAACTTTTCTATGTTAAATAGTTTCGGAGAAAATTGAGTATGACAGACAGACACCAAAGTGATCTCATAAGTGTTCCGTACAGAACAATAAAAATGGGACCATGTCGCTTAATTTTAGAGCTTAAAACACTAGTTGTTCCATTTTTGATAACTATCCCCTAGGTTTGTTTCGAAGGGGATGCGATTACTTCCCGACCATGACGGTTTTTGTGTAACAAAGAATATGGGCAGAGGCGGAACTTTATGGCTGTTTGGATCAGTAATAAAAGTGCTGTATAAATATAAAAATATAGCACATTTTTTATGAAATTGGAAAGCCAATGAGATTTTAATAAAGGTTGGGCAATAACTGTATAAAAACACAATATTTATTTATGTCCCATTAGAGGTAGTAAAAACTTTTTATATAAAAAATAGCGTAGAGGTTTTTGAGAGATACATGGTAAAATAATTTCTTAACATATGAAAACAGAGTAAAATTTTTCACCTCATCCCTTTCATCCGGTATATATTTTACTTTTTTTTTAAATTTATTTTTTAATAAATATTCAGTACTCCAGTCAAGAATAAGGAAAAATTATCATAATACTATTAAAATAATATAATTATCCCTACCCCCTTCATCCTATACCCATGTTAACAATGAGAATTTTCCATCCCTTTGGCCTGTTATATGTTTTTGTTTATAAATGATTATGCTTAAAATTTGCCCATTCGCTCATCCAAAAAAACCTTGAAAAGTTTTCATATTACTATCGAGACTATACAGGAGTCTTTCTTACCCTCCTAATCTATTAAAATTGTTTATTTTTTTATTCCTACAGTGTAAGAATCCTGAAAAGGATATATCGCACGATATATGTGAAGTATATGTGAAGCGATCCCCTACAGCACCCTGTTCAGCCCTTATATATGGTTTATTATAGAAAATATGCTTAAAATTTGTTACATGCATCAGTCAAAAAACCTGGAAAAATTCTCACAGTATTATTGAGACTGGAGAATCTTTAACAACACCCCCTTTTTGTGGGTTAAAATTGAAAATAATGAAAAGATAACCTAATCTTTGAATTTCTCCAAAAATCTTGAAAAGAGTATATAACGCTATTTATACGAGTCATATATATTCTCCATCCCCACCTCCTTCGCCCCTTTAATGTTTTACTATATGAAAAATATTTGTTTATTATATCAACAAAAAAATTGCTATTCTAATACGTTATGCAATGTACATCAAATATAGCAAGAAATTAGAAGATTTCTTTTTTAAATAATCCAAACTTATGATATAATAATGATATATGCATAAAGATTTTTTTTCAATACTATATTCAATTAAATATTTGCAATTTACTGTATGCCTGTCAAAATCATGCAAACACAAATTCGTTTTAAGTTTTAAAAATTACAAAGCACTTAAAAATTAAAAACTATTAGTTATATCGGAAAGCTAGAAGTCTCCACTTCAAAAAGCTATCTTTTAATTTTTTTTTTACATTCTGAAAACAAGTAATATCAATTAACCTTCGAGCGGTGCGCGTAGACTATCAATTTAACTTGTTTGGCGCGCTACACTTTTTAAATTAGCCATCCGAATTTTTAATATTTTCTCACGCTAATAAAAAAATTTGGAAAAAAAAATTCTATATACTGTTTTTTTAAAAAGTTTTCCGCTCTTTTACGTGGGGCTGTTAGTTTTTCGATATCTTTTTTATTTTTCGGGATATTACCGAAAAAAACCGAATTTTTGATTTTATTTTGGATTTTATGTGCTTAATGTACATCAAACTTTAGCAAATTTTTTTTTTTTTTTCATATTTTACGTCCAAAAAACCTCCTGTGTGCCAAAATACAGCCTGTTAAAATTTAATGAGAGCTTAAAACCCTTTGCGACTATGCTAAGTTTAATGTGTACATAAAACATAAATCCTTTTTTGCGATGTGTGACTGCGTTATTATTTTTCTGATATTTATTAGAAAGTTGGTGGTTACACAAATATATTTTTCGTGATCTAAAGACCCCTAAGACCTGAAGAAAAGAAAAATTAAAGAGAGTAATTTTTTTTACAAATACGACCTTCCCATTTCCTTCAACTTAACAATTTACATTTCAAAACCTTGTTCTATATTCAACTGAACATTTTTTAGGCTACTCTGTAATCAGATCTTAATCCCTTCTATTTTTCTGTTTAAATGGAAATAGTGGAAAAACAAGAACAATGAAACGAAAATATATTACAACATACACACAATTACACTTTTAGATCTCTAACTGATCTTTTTATCCCGTAAATATTTTTTTCTATAGAAAAATTACCGTATATTATATATCCAAAATCCCAGTTAAAAACCCAAAAAAAAAATTGTCATAATACTTTTCTTCTTTCCATAATATCAATGAAAATAAGGAAAAAAGTAATGTTTCGATTTCTTGACTTAAAAGACCCCTGAAAAAGCTTTTGACAAGACGAATTGTGACTCTTCTACCTCCCTTCTGCATCTCTTTTATGTTTTACTATAAATGATTATGCTTAAAAAATTTACCCATTCTCCCGGCCCAAGAAAGACCTGAAAAAATTCTCATATTATTATTGAAACTGTAACTATATATATATATATATATATATATATATATATATATATATATATATATATATATACATATATATTTTATATATATATATATGTTATATATATATATATATATATATATATATATATATATATATATATATATATATATATATATATATATATATATATTTATATCGTAACATTAATTTTTTCCTAGATTTTAAGATCATGTAATGTTACTGTTTTTGGCATTATAATTTACATTTCTTATTTTTGTATCGAGCAGTGTAGTTTCACTCGGATTTCTAAGCCGCTCATATTACAGTGTGCATTGCTGGTTTCCGACCGAATTGATTCAATCTGTGGTATGCGTCGATTGGTCAGATATTTGTTTCCGGGAAGTAGCCATCTTGGAGACGTATTTCTTACGGCATATTTAAGGGTCCGGAGAACGCGGATCAAGGCTTTTTCCAACATGTAGCGGCAGAAGGCTTTTCCCATCAAGCCACAGCCAGGCTTTTTTCCATCCAGCCGCAGTATAGGCTTCTTCCAACCAGTAGCCGCAGTAGGCTTTTTCCATCGTAGAGCCAAGTCGAGTACGAGGCTTTTTTCAACGTGAAGCCGTAGTGGGTTTTTTTTAACATGAAGTAGCCGTCGTAGGCTCTTCTCATCATGTAGCAGTACTGATAGCTTAGTGATGGAGTATGTGAAAACGGTTCTAGTGCTCAATTCAAGGCCTAGAAGCCCGTAGGAAAACCGTAAGTCACCAGAATATACATCACTAGACCTACTTTCCCGCAGATAAGTAGATTTAACATCGTATTGAACTGATAACTCGTGAAGTGAACCTCACGAATCTTCAATATCGGGTGTAGCAAAGTTTTAAAAGTAAAATGCCTGATTTAAGAACTTTATTTAGTAATAACTACCTATTAGGCTAAAGCTTTGTGTAATAACAGAACTGTAAAAGTTAGAACTTTTAAGTTAATTATTAATAAATCTTTTCTTTTTTGTTTAAGGCTAGTGTTTCACTGTACACCTATCTTATTTTTCAAGACAAAAGGGTTGTACCATATAAAAATTTTCCTTAACAACTACATAACCCTTCAGTGTTTTTTTTTTCATTTTTTTAGCTGCAATTAGATACTTTTTATTTTAAAATGAATGGTGCCCAAAATTTGTACAATCAAAAATTTTAAAAACAATAGAGACTATTTCCAAAAAGACGTACAAAAATTATCTCTTACCCATATTACTCTACCAAGAAAAACTGAGCTATGTATGTTTAATTTCTCTAGTTCTTTTAAAATTAGTATTCATTCAATCCATTCTCAGAAATTAAAAAGGGGTTACAAAATTGCGCCTCAAGGTGCGGGCGAAGTGAAAATTGACACGCCACAAAATGACGCTGTCAATGCGGGCTAAATTAACACATTACAAATATATCCCCCACATAAATAAATATATATATATATATATATATATATATATATATATATATATATATATATATATATATATATATATATATATATATATATATATATCTATATATAGTTATATAGATATAGGTACAATAATAATATGAGAACTTTTCCAGGTCTTTCTTGGGGCGGGAGAATGGGCAAATTTTAAGCATAATCATTTATAAACACAAACATATAACAGGCCAAAGGGATGGAAAATTTTCATTGTTAACATGGATATAGGATGAAAGGAGTAGGGATAATTATCTTATTTTAATAGTATTATGATAATTTTTCCTTATTCTTGATTGGAGTACTGAATATTTATTAAAAAATAAATTAAAGAAAATAAAAGTAAAATATATATCGGGAGAAAGGGATCAGGTGAAAAATTTTACTTTGTTTTCGTATGTTAAGAAATTATTTTACCATGTGTCTCTCAAAGACCTCTACGGCATTTTTTTTATGTAAAAAGTTTTTACTGCCTTCTAATGGAACATAAATAAATATTGTGTTTTTATACAGTTATTACCCAACCTATATATTTTTAATGTGGTCTATAATTAATATGGTATATATATATATATATATATATATATATATATATGTGATATATATATATATATATATATATATATATATATATATATATAAATATATATATATATATATATATATATATATATATATGGTATATGTATATATGGTATATATATATATATATATATATATATATATATATATATATATATATATATATATATATGTACATATATATTTATATACCTCTTTTACTCCCTTACTTTTAGTATTAAAATTGCTAATCCAAGAAACCTGGGAAAGAAGTATTGTACAATATATTTTCAGCAACCCTTTTAACCTCCCACCCTGCCCCATTAGCTCCTTTCATATTTTACTATAAATACTATTATATTTATATTATAATTACATCAACCGAATAAGCTGAAAAAATTCTGCAAATAATCTTAAAACTACATAATATTTAACTACTCCCACTCCCTTCGGGTTAGAATTAAAAAAAAAAAAATAAAGAAATAACCTTTTGAATTCCCCGGCTGCAAAAACCTTCAATAGGACATATAACGCACATATACGAGGCATTCCCTCTAATCTCCTCCTTCACCCTTGCCATCCCCTTTATGTTTTACTCTAAATATTAGTTTCTTCTTTTAACAAAAAACCAGAAAAAATTGCCATAGTACTATTAAAACCATACACTTTTTATCCTCTCTATCTCATCCCTAGTATATATTTTACTGGAGGAAAATTATTTGCTATTAAATATACAATATACCAAACACCAGGAAAAATGTAATGTTTCGGTGCCTTGACTGAAATAACCCCCAAAAATATCTAGTTCTCTTCTACTTCTCCTCTCCACTCCTTTGGTACTTGCTTTATTATAAATCTTCTGCTTAAAAATTGCCCATTATCCCATACAAAAAACCTGGAAAAATGTTTCTATTGCTATTGCAAACTACAGAAGATTCTCCTATCTCTCTCACCCCCTTTCTCTATTAAAAAATATATATAATGAAAAAATAATTTAATTTTCGTAATCCTACAGTTCAAATAACATGATATATATGAAGCATAACCACCACCCCATTAACCTTTTTATATATTTTATTATAAATAATATGCTTTTTTGTGAATTACATCAATCAAAAACCATGGAAAAATTGCCAAAATACTGTTGAAACTGTATAATATTTAACGACTCCTCCCCTCTTCCACCCTCTTCTTAAGTTAAAATTAAAGTGACAAAAAAATAATCTAATTTTTGAACAACCCCTCTAATCTATTCCTCACCTCATTTACCTCCTTTTATGTTATACTATATATATTTACGCAAAATATTTGCTTATTATCTCAACAAAAAACCAGAAAAACTACCATATTATTATTAAAACCATACAAAATGTATTGACGCCTACCCCTTTCACATCCTTTGCTTTAAGCGATTTCGCTAAAAAATGTTCATCTTTTCATTAGGTATTATATATATATATATATATATACCACGTTTAAAATTGATATTACATTTCGTTCGAGATTTATCGTGCCAGAAGACCGACAGATCGACAAACCGACGGAAATGTGTGGCTGTTTTTCGTGATCTTGGACCAGTAAAACGTGAAGAAAAGCAAAAATCTCGAAGGATTATTTTTTTCACGAATTCAATAATTTCTTTTGGCAAGGCTTTCGAAAAGAAAACAAAGTATCCAATCATAAACAATGCAAGCCGCCAAGAGAATCATTTTCAAGAGAAACGTTAGGGAGGTATATTGGTATCAGGGTTTTTATATATTAGTTGTAATTTTGAACTGATTTGTATAAGCAACAAGAAAAATTACTTCTCCGATGTATGTGTTAATAATGTCAAACATTGAAGAGAGGTATTTGGTTGATTAACTTTGAACAGCAACAAAAGTTGGCGATTGATTCCAGAAATGTAAAAAACGAAGTCCCTCTAAGTATATGGCGCCCATCTCAGGGCCGTCGCCGCCGTTAAAAAATTGTCATGGATGAAATTATAAAGAATGTCAAAAGAAAGAAGAGATATGGAATGGGTAACAGAGAACGTAGAATTATATGTTATGCAGATGACGTGATAATAATGGCTGAGACTGAGAACGATCTGCAAAGGCTGCTATACTAATTCTGTATAGCAGCAAAGTGCTAATATGTCAATCTCAACTGAAAAAATAAAGTCAATAGTAATAGCAAAAGAGCCGATTAGGTGCAAGTTGTTGGTGGAAGATAAACTAAGAGAACAGATGATGGAGGTCGATTACCTGGACATCAAAATATCTAGTATCGGAAAAATCGAGGAAGAAGTAAAACATCAAGTCAACAAGGCTAATAGAATAGCGGGATGCCTCAATGATACCATATTTAGAAATAAATTCCTCTCCGTTGAGATCAAAACAAGAATATACAAGAGGTCCGACCAGCAATAACTTACATATCTGAAACAAGACCCGATACAAGTATAACACAGAAAATGCTGGAATCAACTAAAATGAGAATACTTAGGAGATGTACAAACAAGGCACTGAGAAAGAAGTGAAGACATAAGACGCACATGTAATATAGAAAATATCAACCTATGGAAAAATGGAATGAGATCAACATATAGGAAGAATGGCAAACAACAGGACGGATAGCAACAGACAAGTCGCCAAATGAAAGAAGATCAATGGGACGTCCAAGAAAGCGATGGAGCGACGATATATAGATCAGGGAACAAAGAAAACAAGCAATAGTGTCTCGCTATAAGTCGGAAGAAGAAGTTTTGATATTGTAGTACTCTAATGTCATGTGACCATTGCAGAGATGTATTTGGTATTGTTATATATAATTTTGAACGTATAAGCAACAAAATTCTCTGTATCGTTAATAAAAGTATCGTTTCCAGCAAGTTGGTAATCTAAATGTAAATACAATAAAGGCCCTCTAAGTAAATGGCGCCCATCTCCGGGCCGTCCTCAAACAAGTAGCTAGAGTACGATCTTTAGCACTATCCAGTAGCGTCAATCTATCAATTTATCGCCAAACAATATGACGCTTAAGCAAGTAAAACCTAAGTCCCACCTCTACGGCTGCTAGACAAATCCAAATCCAACAGCTTTACTGGAAAATTCAAAAAAAGGAGTAGACCTTCGGTCAGATCATGAGACGCCCAGAGTTGGTTAGAATATACCCCATTACTTCAGAGGGAGAAGTGGTCGCCCGTGGCTCCGTGGTGTAATGCCTTGCTTACGGCGCAGAAGGTCGAGGGTTGAATCTCGCAGGTCGGTATACTTATTTAATAATTTATTTAAGTATGTTTGGCCTGGCAACGTACATAGGTTGTAGTTGATCGCAGAAATGCAATAACGTCCGTGGCAGCACTACCGCGTTGTCTAAAAGGAGCTGTGAAATACAAAAATGTATGTTTCCGCACTTAGGCAACGTTGACGGGTATTACGACATCCTCACCGATATCCTTAGGATATGAAAAAGGGTAAAATCCCTACTCAAGCGGGGAGGTCAACGATAAAGTAAAAAAAAAAATGACCGAATGTCTCAGCAATACAAACGGACAGATCCACCTTTATTAACTTCAAGAAGAAAAATCGATGCACCCAATACCGAAGGTAGTCCTGGCGACATTCAAGGAAAGGTACACTGGCAAATACTACAGTCATGTTTTAAATTTTCATGGTCATGTACGCCACTGAGTATATCTCACTTCTTTGCTCAACTAAAGAAATTGCTTATCTTCTGTATTTTGCGATGCGCTTTCTATAAGGGGGATAATTTGAAATCCCCATAATAAATCTTTAATTAAACCGGAGGGCATGATTGCGTAATTACAGGGAATAAAATAAATCTCATTTGTTTTACTTTTTTTTTTAATGCAACAATAAGTGTTTTTTTTTTTCAATTGATATTCAATAAAGTAATTAGAAGCTATAATCAATTAAAGACGATGTGGTATAATTAATTATTAAAAATCTGTTGTGCGATATTTTCTAAATATTATTGCAAATGTAGGTATATTTAGGATCCTATTTAAAGTCGTTCCAAGATCTCTGGAAGGACGCATAAAGAGTTAAGTCAAAATCAAGAGGACTCTAGAGGTACGACTTTGAACACGAGGTTCAGAAACAAAGTGAATGCATAATTAGAAATGATATCCTTTAAAAACAACTTACTTGCTTAGCTGCATTTGATTTGGATTTATTTAAACTTCTAGCAGAACGTACTAATGCTTATAATATGGGTAACCCATATAAGTTCAAATTTGATTGGCTGATATAAACTGATATAAGTTGGCCTCTACGTGGCCCCCCTGATTTGCGGCCGATGATTTGTCTGACGAGGACATCTCAAAACTAAAGTTACAGTAACAAGTTTGGCTTCCGGTAGCAATGAAAAGAAAATATCCTGCAAGAAAGGACAGTGATGATGGGAACACATGTAGAGCTGTAAGAAGAATGTAGAAAACCGTATCGGTTCACATTTTAATAACGTTATTAGTGCACCGTACGGAACACTTATGGACACACTTCGGTGTTTGTCACACCCGGTTCTCTCCGAAACTATTTTATATATGTTAGAAAGTTGAAATTTGGCTCAGATATAGGGATTGATGGCCAAATCAGAGCCGTCTAGTTGTGAAAGTTAAATTTTTACTTAAGAGGTTAGTCGGAAGTCGGAAATTTTTTTTACATGTTCTTGAGTGTGAGTGTCAAATACTTGTGAAAACACGAATTCAAAAATATAAGTGATGTAATACTTGCGTACACTTTTCTTTGTATTATTTTTAAAAAATATCCAAAAATTGTTGTCCCTTACCTATCTCGAAAAATACGGATAGGTACGCAGATAAAATAAGTTTATTTTATCTCTTTATAAATAAACTAGCAGTGCCCGCGGCTCCGCTCGCGTGGACTTGATTCACTACTATCGTCACTGCTCATTCCTTATGTTACCTAACGTAATAAAATATCTGCCCTTATTTCCCCTTATCTCCTATTATTTCTCCTTATCTCCCATTATCTCTACATAATTTCTATTATCTAAGCTTATCTCTGCTCATCTCCCACTATTTCTCCTTATCTCTCATTATCTCACCTCATCTCCCATTATCTAGGTTTATCTCGACTTATCTCGCAATATTTCTCCTTATCTCCCATTTTTTTCCTTATCTCCCATTATTTCTCCTTATCTCCCATTATCTCACCATAACTCCCATTACCTAGACTTATCTCTGCTTATTTCCCATTATTTCACCTTATCTCCCATTATCTATACTTATCCCCAATTATCTCACCTTATCTCCCATTATCTAGGCTTATCTCGACTTATCTCCCAATATTTTTCCTTATCTCCCATTATTTCTCCTTATCTCCCATTATCTCACCATAACTCCCATTACTTAGACTTATCTCTGCTTAACTCTCATTATTTCTCCTTATCTCCCATTATCTCTACATAATTTCAATTATCTAGGCTTATCTCTGTTCATCTCCCATTATTTCTCCTTATCTCCCATTATCTCACCATAACTTACATTACCTAGACTTATCTCTGCTTATTTCCCATTATTTATACTTATCTCCCATTATCTCACCTTATCTCCCATTATCTAGGCTTATATCGAATTATATAGAACATATCATATGTATAAATTTATAAAAAACACGTAAATCGAATAAGTGGTTCTCAAGTGATAAGCGCACTAACGGACAGACAGACAGAGAGACGTTGCATTTTATATATATATTGTATTCTTTGCAACATGATATTGTTCCATATTTAATGGTTTAGACAGTATATTGTAAGAGAACACGCTAACGGTACTGCTTATTCTTTATGTTACCTAACGCAATAACATATATCCTATAACCTGGCCAGAGAACATATGTATGTTTTAAAAAAAAAGTACGTAACGCACTAACGGACAGACAGACAGACAGACAGAGAGACGATTTATTTTATATATATTATATATAGATAACCTGGCCAGAGAACATATGAATGTTTTAAAAAAAAAGCACGTAAATCAGATAAGTGGTTCTCCAATGATAAGCGCACTAACGGACAGACAGACAGACAGAGAGACGCTGCATTTTAAATATATTATAGATATAGATTATTATTATTATTATATAACCTGGCCAAAGAATATATGTATGAATTTAAAAAAGACACATAAATTGGATAAGTGGTTCTCGCGTGATAAACGCACTAATGGACAGACAGACA
Source organism: Pachyrhynchus sulphureomaculatus (assembly GCA_019049505.1). Classification (NCBI taxonomy): domain Eukaryota; kingdom Metazoa; phylum Arthropoda; class Insecta; order Coleoptera; family Curculionidae; genus Pachyrhynchus; species Pachyrhynchus sulphureomaculatus. The sequence continues at coordinate 166,160,713 of CM032454.1, read as the reverse complement.
GACAGAGAGACATTGCATTTTATATATATTATAGATTATAGATTAAAGATATTCTCTGCTACATAATATTGTTCCATATTTAATGGTTTAGGCTGTATATTGCAAGGGAACGCGCTACCAGCAAACTTTTTTCCGACTTCACTCACTATTATTGCCACTGCTCATTCCTTATGCTACCTATCGTAATAAAATATAGCCTATAACCTGGCCAGAGAACATAAGTATGTTTTAAAAAAAAAAGTACGTAAATCGGATAAGTGGTTCTCCAGTGATAAGGTCACTAACGGACAGACAGACAGACAGACAGACAGACAGACAGACAGACAGACAGACATTTTATATATATTATAGATTATAGATAAATATCTAGGAAGTAAATATTTGTTTTACACTTTTGTTACTAGATTTTAGATTGAACTAGATTTATTGGCTATTAGTTAGATAACAATGTTACATTATTGTCTAAGAAAAAACGTAAAAATACATTATTTATCTTAAGATAGATACATGTCAGGGACCTAATTAACTTAGACTAGGTCAGGATTTTATTTTATTTTAAAAGCAATCACCTTACGGAACACTAATTGCACAAGGCCGACTTGTAATTGGCAGGTTTTTTTTTAAAAAAAATATTATACCAAGAACTGTAGAATATGCAGTAAAAGTTTGCTCCATTTATAGTATGTATGTATTATCACTATGTGTTTACTATAAGTTATTTAAAATTACGCCCTTTTACGGGATACCATTGTGTTCTTATTCCAGTTTTATTTTATTGGAAAAGTCTGGAGTTACATACAATACATAGTTTTTATTCATTTTTAATAATCATTCTACGTTCCTCAGAATTTCGCGAGAATTCTGGAATGTTATGCCTGTGAAATGGAATTCGAGATGGATCTTTTATTGCACATTCTTGACTGATGGGAGAGATTGTTATTTATTAAAGATGCACTTACTACATTTAAAGATTGTGGTGTCATAAAATAAATTTTACATTTAATCTATGATACTTTTTACTTTCCTTGCCAAAGAAAAGTATTGTATTCGTGAAAAAATCACACTACGAAATTTTTGCTTTTCTGCTCGTTTTGGGCTTACGGAAAATTCAGATCATGGAAAATATAGTCACTTATTTCCGTCGGTCTCTCTGGTGGAAGGACTGTTGCCACGGTAACTTTCGAAAGAAATAAGATATCAGTTTCAAACTTGGTACATTGATAATACATAACGATGTGGCGGCCCGTGACTCCGTGGCGTAGTAACTTGCTTGCGGTGCAGAAACTCTCGGGTTCCAGTCCCGGCAGGTTGGTATACTTATTTGTTAATTTATTTAAGTATATCTGACCTGGCCACGTACATAGGTAGTAGTTGCTTGCAGAAATGCAGTAACGTCCGTGGCAGCACTACCGCGTTATCTAAAATAAAACCGGTCAAGTGCAAGTTGAAATTGCATAATTAGTGTTCCGTACGTTGATTGTTTTTAAAATAAAAAATTTTGTTAGGGTGGTATAAAATGATCAGTGACTTCACAAAACACACCCCAAATGAGTTTTCAACAAAGTTTGTTTCCAATCTTTACTGAAAACTGGTGACCTTGAAATTTTGGTTTTTTTATATACCAGATAAATTATTAAAGGTAACGATAATTTTCGGTCAATCTATACCCCCTGGAGAATATTCCAGGATTTTTTCAAAATTTTTTCATCAGTACTTTTCGAGATAAAGTAGGGGACAGCGATTTTTTCACGATTTTTTAAAAGTAATTCGAAGAAAAGTGCGCAAGTAATGCAATATAATATATATATATATATATATATATATATATATATATATATATATATATATATATATATATATATATATATATTTTTTACTCATGTTTTCACAAGCTTTCATTTGACACCACACTCGATGACCTAGTAAAAAAATTTTTTTTTCACTTCCGATTTCACCCCTCAAAACGAATCCCTTAAGTCAAAATTTATGTTACGGTGATATAAAATGATCAGTGACTTCACAAAACACACCCCAATTAAGTTTTCAACAAAGTTTATTTCCAATCTTTACTAAAAATTGATGACCTTGAAATTTCTGTTTTTTTTTATATACCAGATAAATGATTACAGGTAATGCACTCGTGATAATTTTCGTTCAATCTACACCCCGTGGAGAATATTCCAGAATTTTTTCAAAACTTTTTGATAAGTACTTTCCGAGATAAGGCGGGTGGACAGCGATTTTTCGCAATTTTTTAAAAATAATACAAATGAAAAGTGCGCGCAAGTATTACATTATATATATTTTTTACTCGTGTTTTCACAAGCTTTCATTTGACACCACATTCGATTACCTAGAAAAAAAAATTTTTTTTTCACTTCCAATTTCACCCCCCAAAACTAACCCCTTAAGTCAAAATTTAACTTTCAAAACTACATGGCTCTGATGAGGCCATCAATTCCTATATTATTACCAAATTTCAACTTTCTATGACAAATAGTTTCGGAGAAAATCGGGTGTGACAGACGGACAGACGGACAGACAGACAGACACCGAAGTGATCTTATAAGTGTTCCGTACGGAACACTAAAAAGGTGCTGGGAAATACAAAAATATAGGTTTCGGCACTTGGACAACGTTGACGAGTATTACGACATCCTCTCAGGATATGAAAAAGGCCAAAATCTCTACGCAGGCGGGGAGGTGAACCATAAAAAAAATAAAATAAGAGGGAACGTGCAAAAGGCAGACGCCGCTAATACTAGAGGACGAAGCTGGATCCGCTTTCTCTAGCTAAAAACAGTCATTTTTCGAGTTTTTGTTTCTGGTTTTTGTCAAGAACAAACTCAAATTTATTCACTTTATATGGTCCATTTTTGGATCGACGATTTTTGGGCCCTAAAGCTGGGTCAGGTCTTGGCGGCGTCTGCCCTTTGGGGCGCTCAACTTTTTAGTGACAACAAAAGTTATGGTACCTGATTCAGGTGGTTAAACGACAGTAAATTTTGGGCCTTATCTGGACATTCCAGGGCACGGGGTCCGCAAAATCAACTTTAACGGCTTTTATTCGACTCGCCCGATAGAATGAACAACTAGGCAGACGGTGAGTTGACAGGTCAAAATTTCGGGTCGCCTCTTGATCTTATTTTTTCTCACATTATATGTAATTAAAAACCACAGGTACGTATTAAGCCCATATGGCTTCATGATGATATTTCAGACAAAATATAATACTAGATTAGTAAGAATTACTTAATCTCATGAAATATAAAAATTAATAATCCAGAAAATATGATTTATTTTATTATATACTAATAAATTAAAAAAAAAAAAGACAAATTTTTATAAAATTAGGCCAATTTACTCAAAACTCAATTCTTTGTCTCATGCCGTTTTGGAGATTCAATATAGAATATCAAATTTGTAATATTTGTGTATACAACAATGTCTGGAGTTGATTTATATGATTAGAAAAATCAAAACCATAAGGCAGCGTGGCCGAGCGGTCTAAGGCGCTGGTTTTAGGCACCAGTCCGAAAGGGCGTGGGTTCGAATCCCACCGCTGTCAGCTACTTTTTTTGAATATTTAGAATATTTTTTAATTTATTTTATTGTTATATTAATAAAACGTATTTTTTTGTGAAATAATATACAGGAATTTTATTACCCATTAATTAAATATTTATTATTAATGATATTTTAAATTTTTTTCTTGTTGTTATGACAGAACATGTTGAATGTTTTTTTTTGTTCAAGAACAGGCTATTAATATTAATCTAAATTTAAAATTTCAATTATTTAATGGAAATTTTTCCTGTATGCCCCTTCTATTGGATCATAGGGAACGATTCAAACATCATCCGATATGGTCTAGTGGCTAGGATACCTGGCTTTCACCCAGGAGGCTCGGGTTCGATTCCCGGTATCGGAATAATATTTTTTGTATATTATTTTTTTACGTAGTAAATACTGAAAAGTGTTTGTTTTTTGGAATAATTGTAATATATCTTTGTTATAGTTGGTACAAGTTTCTTAAATGTAGGGTTTAAATATGACGATTTAAAAATTTACTTAGATATAAATGAGTGATATATAAAAATTTCGGCAATCCATAAGTGTAAGTTTAGATTGGAAAGGATGAGTTACGATTTGGTTGAATGTAAGTGTGGTCAGATTTCTAGAATTTAAAATATTCAGTGTTTTACCGGCTTTCGCTATATTATTGAAAGTCTAATGAAGTAAAATTATCGTGTATAGCTTTAGCAAATAGAGAAGAAAGTAAATAATATTATATTTCCAAGAAACAGCTGAATATTTTCTAAATTTATACTTGAATAAGTTATATATAACTACATATAACCTACTATTAAAATGACCAAATATAAATGACAACACGAGTAAGTTTTTAGCGGCACTTCACGGACTTGGGATACCGTAATTTTTTTCCATAAGGCAATTTGGAAGTATGTCCAGTGTCTACTTGTCCTTACCGAACTCATGAATTATTAGTTTAGCGAGAAACGATGTTATGAATAACAAACTCATTATTTTTTATATTTGGGCGTAAATTTAACTTTTCATAACAAAATAAGGGGTTTGGGTAAAGTGAACATTTTTTCCATCTAAAGAGGGAAGTATTAAAGACGATCCTAAAGCTTTCTGGAGGTATGTTCAGCAGAAGAGGAAAAGTTGTGCAATTCCAGGTGTAATGACATACCAAGATGCTGATTTTAATAACTCTAAGGACATTGTTAGGGCTTTTGCCAATCATTTCTGGAGTGTTTATAATACTGCGAATGATGTCACCAGTAGTTCTCATTCTGTGAACCAAGGGCACATTGAGATTGTCGTGCCATGTTTTGCTCAGAGTGACGTAGTGACGGTTTCAAAACGACTTAAACCAAAGATGTCCAGTGGTCTAGACTCTGTGCCAAGCTTTTTTATTAGAGATACTATAGATGTTTTGGCTGCTCCACTTAGTAAAATTTTTACCTTTCAATATCTAGCCAAAGATGTTCTGTAAGGTGGAAAACGACTAAAATATGTCCAGTTTATAAGACTGGGAATAGAGCAGAAGTGGAAAACTGCAGGCCAGTCTCACTTATTTGTGGTTTTTCGAGGATTTTTGAAATGCTTTTGCATGGGCACATTGTTGTCGGTGCGTCAGCACGGTTTTATGAGGGGTCGGTCGATGGCCACCAACTTGTCCTCCTTTACACATTTTACTTCTAGGGTGCTTGATTTGGGAGGTCAGGTTGATGTGGTGTTTACTGACTTCTCGAAGGCGTTTGACAGGATAAATCATGGTGTGCTTCTGGGAAAGATGATTGATTTCGGCTTCACGACGAATTTTCTTAGTTTCTTCAGGACATACCTGGTGGAAAGATTCCAGTATGTGTCACTTGTCCTTACAATGATGAATTAGGTTGCATTCGTTTCGTGCAGAATCCGGTCTTCCACAGGGTTCAAACTTGGGACCGCTATTGTTCCTTATGTTCATAAATGACATTCAGGAGGTCATTGCTGTGGAATACCAGATGTTTCCGGATGACCTGAAATTGTATGTGTCAGTTGAGTCTGGTGGCGACTGTGAATGACTGCAGAGTAGTGTTGAGACAGTGCGGGCGTGGTGTGACAACAATGGGATATTGCTAAATGCAAACAAATGTTAGGTAATGACAGTGAATTGTAAAGTATCTCCAGTGAACTATAATTACAGTATAGATAATATAGAGTTGCAGAGAGTGGAGACCTGGGCATTCTTCTGGTTGACCTTCAATCAATACATTGGCAAGGTGGTTTCAGAAGCGATGAGAATGATGGGGTTTTTATAATTAGAAATGGTGGGTCTTTTCAAAATATTCAAACCTTTTCAACATTATTCAATACATTGGTCAGAAGTAGGCTTAAGTATGGGTCTATTATCTGGGCACCGTTGTATAATAGGTGGGTCGTCGCTTTGGAAAGGGTTTAGAGGAGGTTTTTAAAGTTTTTGGCTAGGAAAGTTGATGGGGTGTATCCACCGGTAGGTATAGAGAATGATATTTTGTTAGAGAGATTTACTTATATGACCTTAGAGAAACGTAGAAATATGGGTATGGTGATGTTTCTGAATAAACTTATAAATGTCCACTGTTGCTGGAGGAACTGAATTTTGTTGTGCCCAGACCAACTCATCGGACTGGAAACTTCTTCCTACTGCTCACACAAATATATTGTATGCTTCTCCCGTTTATAAGATATGCGCTGCTTATAATAAGGTATCTTGAGCATGTGATCTGTCCATGTCTCAGACGGAATTCTTCTGTATCTGTCTAAATTTATTTTAATAGCTGTAAGCATATGTGAAATTGTAGTTTGTTTATTGTTTGTATAATTAAGTATTTTGTGATATGTATTAGTATTGTTTAATGATTGTTTTATCGGCCCTATAAATAAATAATTATTTTGTTGGGCTTGTAACAGTAATAATAAATAAATAATAATAAAAAAGAACTATTTTGAATTCAAAGTGTATATATGTTTCTGAATAATGTTAGGAGTAAGTACCCATATTTTCTACTCTATTGGAAAAAAAAAGATCAGATTTGTTTAATATTTCATTTTCAGAAACTATTTCGCATTCAGAGAAAGACAAAATACCATTTTCAGCACACATGCATTTTTCACGTTTCACCAACATGCACAAAATATTGAGTTACGTGGATAATATACTTTGGCTGCCTTAAAATAAAACGTACCATTTTTATTCAGGAAATATTTTTACGACTTTAACAAAGGCTTCAATAGGATATATTTTTATAGGAAAAACACTTTCTGTTGAATTTAAGGAAAATAGTTCATAGATGCAGTTTACTTCGATGGAATGAAAGTAAATTACAAGTGTTATTGTCCAGTCAAATAGGGATTCAACCTCGGAATGGAAGTTAGAAAGGTGAAAATGTGCACAAATCTTTGTTTTGACATTCTGAAAGTTAGCTCAAAAGTCTCATAGAATCTCGTGTCGACGAGCGAATATATTCAAGGTCAAACGTCGCAAATATAGGCTTTTTCAAATATCTTGTTTCTTATGCTTCAAATGATGTTTAAAGCTATTACAAAACTTGTAGAGTATAAAATTCTTTACATCTTTGGTCTCAAGCGATATTTTATAGAATTAACCTTTCTCGAGATAGAGCGTAAAGAGTGGGAGGAGCTCATCCGTATATAGGAAAAATGCTGTGGAATCAAATGCATAGTACAGTTTATAAAATTAATTATTTACAAATATTATAATTATTAAGAAACTTGAATTGTTTATTTATTTATTTATAAATGATATTTGTAAATATTATTCAAAAATAATTCGAACACTTGAGGACATTATTCCAAAACTGTCTTACAGGAAGGGAACTCCCTTCTTCTTCTTCTAAAGGTGCCTATCCGTTTCGGATGTTGGCTATCAAAAGAGCTATTCTGACTTTGTTGACAGTCCACGAAAAAGGTCTGTGGTTGTTAGGGAAAACCACACTCTCAGATTCTGGAGCCAAGAATTTCGTCGTTGTCCTGGACCTCTCTTGCCATACACCTTTCCCTGGAGTATCAGTTGTTGTAGGCCATAGCGATGTTCGTTCCTCATTATGTGGCCCAGGTATTCAAGTTTTCGCCTCTTTACACTAAAAGGTATTTCACATTGCTTGTCCATTCTTCTTAGAACTTCTACGTTTGTTACTCTGTCCACCCAGGCAATTCTCAGTATTCGACGATAACACCACATTTCAAGTCTCCTCATGGTGGCGTCGGTCAAGGTCCAAGATTCGACTCCGTGCATAAGCACTGAGAAGACATAGGATCGAAGTAATCGAACCTTAGTATTAAGTAGTATGTCTCGACTCTTGAAGATTTTGTTCATCTTAATGAATGAAGTTCTTGCCATCTCGATGCGTCGCTTTATTTCGTCTGAGTGATCCCACCGATCATTTAAGGTGGTGCCTAGATAAGTGAAGCCACTGACTCTTTCTATTGGTTGCTGCTCAACCACTAATTCTCGGGGTGGTACCTGGTTTTTACTAATAACCATGTAATTAGTTTTCTTGATATTAAACTCGAGACCAAGGAGATTTCTACCAGACTTGAAACAAGAGACTGCAAACCCTCTAGACTGTCTGCAAAGATAATCGTATCATCCGCATATCTTATATTATTTAGACGTTCTCCATTCACCAGAATTTTGCTTCATCAATCTCCTCCAATGCCGTTCTTATAATTTCTTCTGAATAAATATTGAAAAGGAGAGGCGACAGGATACAGCCCTGGCGCATTCCACGCTGAATTGCAACATCCTCTGTGTATTGTACATCTCTTTTAATGGTAGCTGTCTGATTATAGTAGATGTTATTTATAACTCTAATGTCTTTATCGTCGAGGTCAATAGACTTTAGTATTGAGAGCAGTTTGTCATGTTTAACTCTATCGAAAGCTTTCCGATAGTCTATGAAGCAAACGTACATGTCACAGTTAACATCTCTACAGCGTTGAAACAAGACCTGAACAGCAAAAGGAGCATCTCGAATACCCAGCGCATTCCGGAAACCGAATTGAGTACGGGATATGTGGGTCTCACATTTTTTGTATATTCTGTTGTGGATAATCTTAAGAAAAGTTTTAAGAAGGTGACTCATGAGACTAATGATTCTAAAATCCTCTCATTTCTTCGCGCCAGGTTTCTTTGGTAGAGTTACAAAAGTAGATTTTAGCCAGCTTCGAGGAATAATTCGAGATTCGTATATATCATTGAACAATGAAGTAAGCCATTCTATTCCTGCATCATTCATAAGTTTAAGAAATTCTGCATAGAAATTATCTGGACCAGTTGATTTTCCGTTTTTCAATCTCCTAATTGCAGCTCTCACTTCATCGGTTGTAATTCTAGGTCCTGTTTTACAATCTGTAATAGCAAAGGTTTGTCGGTCATCGCTGAAAGATTCTTCCACATATCTTAGCCAAACATTCCTTAATTCATCTGCATCTGTTATTGGATGGTTATGGTCATCAGTAAGCTGTCCAGTCATTTTAAGTTTGTGCAACCCAGCAATCTCCTTTACCTTTTTATGTAAGTTGAAGGAATCATAGTTTTTTTCAAACGTCTCTATTTCGGTACATTGTTCTTCAAACCACTTATTCTTGGCAACTCTAATAGCTTTCTTGATCTCCTTATCTATTTGCATATATTTTGTGCTGTTTTTGTTCTTGTACTTTCTACAATCATCCATCATAATGAGTATATCGTCAGTCATCCGTTGTTTTTCTTGGTTTTTGTTGGGCGTAGGTGTTCATCAAGGATTTCCTGATTAATTTCTTGCAATTTTTCCACCTCTTCATCAACATTAGTCCACTCCCCTTTTGTATCAACCAATTCCCCAATATGTTGTTCTACTACTTGTTTAAGTTGTTCGTTTTTCAGCTTTCTCAGATCATATTTTATTGTTTTCTGACGTTGAATTCCCAACTAGGGGATTATGATCTGATTTAATGTCAGCGCTTGGGTATGTTTTCACAGATATTATTGAGTTCCTATACCTCTTGTTGGTCATGATATAGTCAATCTGGTTTCTTATGACTTTACTTGGTGAGTCCTGTGGCGATTTCCAAGTGTAAAGGCGCCGCGATGGTAATTTAAAAGAGGTATTGGTAAGGACTAGATCTTTTTCCATTGCAAAGATGTTCAGATGGTCACCTCTCTCATTACGCTCATCCAGTCCGAAGGGAACTCCCTACTGAATTTAAAACATCTGTTATATCTACTATCCATAAAAGGGGTTAGAAATCAACGAAGAAAAATCCACGTACATGGTGATAGGGCTTAAGGAAGAAACTAGAGATGAAAAGCTAGTAGTTAGCAACTATACGGATGGAAAAATATATCATTTTGGCAAAACAGAAAACGTTACTTACCTGGGAGTGAACTTAAATAGTAGAAATGAAGAAAGCAGAGAAATAAATTACAGGATAAACAAAGGAAGTGGAAGGGCAGGAGCTTTAATGAAACTATTTAGATCAAAATTGGTGGCTAAGGGAGCAAAAGAAAGACTATGCTGGACAGTGATAAGACCTGTAACCCTATATGGATGTGAGTTATGGACGCTAAATAGAGCCGAAGAACAAAAATTGGAGATATGGGAAAGGAAAATATTACGAAGAATATATGTGGAAAAAAAAGTGGACGGAATCTGGATGAGGCGAACAAATAGTGAACAATATGAACTTTACAACAGCCATTCAATAATAGCATAAGTGAAATCACAGAGGAGCAAAAAAATGTTGAGAGAGGTGCTATTGCGCAATTGAACAGTGTACTGTGGGACCAAAAAATATCAAAAAGACAAGCACCGCATATACAACACGATTGTTAAAAGTATTGTAACATATGGTAGTGATGTATGGCAATTGAAGACATCAACCGAAAAAGCTCTCGAGGCGACAGAGACGGACTTTTGGAGGAAATCACTTGTAAGGTAAAGGTAACCAACGAGCGAATTCGAGAGATAATGAAAGTTTCCCATTCTATAACCGAAGACATAAAAATAAAACAACTCAAGTGGTACGGACCCGTACAAAGAATGCCAGAAGAACGGCTCCCGAAACAGATATTAAACTGGACACCACAGGGTAGATGACGAAGAGGACGGCCACGACGAAGTTGGAAAGAGGGAGTAGAGAGAGATATTCGGGACAGGGATTTGGATGAACACCTTCAGATGGACAGAGAGGCATAGAGAATAGGCATCGTAAGACGTCGGAAGACGTTTTGACGCGATATATATATATATATATATATTATATATATATATATATATATATATATATATATATTCATAAATATATATATATATATATATATATATATATATATATATATATATATATATATATATATTCATAAATATATATATATATATATATATATATATATATATATATATATATATATATATATATATATATATATATTCATAAATAAGACATCTGTATGATAATATTTCGTTAAGTTATTTAATAAATATGGTATGGTATAATAAGATATTGAAATTAAATTGTTTAAATACATTGTAATTACATTTTTATTTATCATAAGTTTATCGTAAACCTATAACAATTTATTTAAGTTAAAATGAAGGTAATTTTTTTTACTCTGATTATCATTAGCACGCATGCAGCTTAATATCCCTCTTGTTCGTCGTCGTCTTCCTCCAAACTGAATTTCCAGACCTCGTTCTTCGTCATATTTGGCTCTAAAACCTCAAGGGCTTCAGGTACATATTCACTTTCTTCATCAAAGTCATTTGGATATGGGGCGTTGAGGCATGTTTGTCCGTTACACTGGCCACAAACTGAGGAGCATTGCAACCCTACTTTTCTACTCCACAGTTCGCGCCACAGCCTTTCTTGCATTTGCAGAAGATCATACTGTGTAGTTCTTCTGGTGCTGGTGGTAATAATATTATTGTGGGTTCCAGGTCTCGTTTTGTAATATCCACCCCCATTCCTCGGGTTCTAAATCTTTCCCTAATTACGTTTGGATATGATAGTAGACACGATAGATATGCTGTTGAGCTGCTGCATTTGTAGGTGGAAGAGATAATAACTGCACCGGGTTGTTGAGTCTTGTTGATTTGATAAATTGTGTGTACCTAAAATTGCCAATGTAGTGTTCTGATTTTGGAGGATTATACACTGCTAAAGAACACCTATTCCATTTTCAAACAATGTGTTTAGAGGATAGTTTTTTTTCCTACTTAAAATGTAATTAAAATAAATAAAAATGTAATTACAATGTATTTAAACCATTTCATTTCAATATCTGATTATTTATATAAATTAATTAAATATTATCATACGGATGTCTTATTTATGAATAATATTCATAAATATCATTTCTAAGTAAATAAATAATTATTCAAATTTCTTAATAATTATATTATTTGTGAATAATTAATTTTATAATCTGTACTATTCATTTGATTCTACAGTTGACATAGCGTTATCTTATGGATGGGCGCTTTCCACTCTTCACGCTCTATCTCGAGAACGATTAATTATATAAAATATCGCCTGAGACCAAATTTGTAGAGAATTTTATGCTCTACAAGTTTTGTAATAGCTTTAAACATAATTCGAAGCATAGGAAATAAGCTATTTGCAAAAACCCTATTCTTCTGACGTTTGACCTTGAATATCTTTACTCGCGGACACGAGATTCTATGAGAGTTTTGAGCAAATTTTTAAAATGTCCAAATTTGTGGAAATTTTCAGCTTTATAACTTTTCTTTAGTTCCAGCTCTTTAAAATGCAGATTATTTTTAAAATATTAGCAGAAATGCTGCTCTTTGTTTCTCGTTGTTGTTGTTTATAACATGTATAGTTCGATTTTTATTTAGAGTAAACTGGAAAAACATAATTTTTCATATTTGGTATTGTAATCTTGACAACCACTGCTTCGTGCGGTCGAAGGCGAAAAGTTGGAAAGTCACTTGAATTAGACATAGTGTAATTCCAATATTTTCTCATTTAAGCAAAACAGGCTTCTGTTTCAAATGATTTTGACGTTAAAATCAAGCGGTATATAGCCCTTGCTGTTTGTTAATACAACAAAAAAAACATGTGTTTTCACAAATACGCATTAGTGAACAGTTTTTAATGGCAAATTAATCGATCAACCAATTATTCAAATTTTTAAATCTGCTAAAATACACCTGGCGACAATGCATGTTGTTAATTCAACATGCACTAGAAAAAGGCCCGAGCGCAAATAAATTGGGCTATGAAGGAGTAAATTTTTTGAATGTTCGTTTTATGATATGTATTTTTAATTAAATGTTTTGATTCTTCATCCTATTTCGAGTTTAATCAGTTAATTTAAAAAGACGAAAATTGTTCATCTTTGTTCTTATTATAACTACTAGTATAAATATTGAAACCTGGTATGCACTAAGTACTAGATTTTACTTTAAAGGAAATTATACCCTAGTTTATTGTTGGGATAAATTACATATGTTAGTTAGTACATGTCTTTTAGAACTATAGATATAGAATTGATTTTTTGTAACTAAAAACGACTTTTTGAAAGTTTCAAATAAATGCATTGTGAGATGACCTTCTATTAACCTATTAAGTAACTTGAACCAGGAGCGGATCTGTGATCCTGTTAATATATTTTATCATCATCATCATCATTAGCTTATTTCATCCATAGTCGGATATAAGCCCCCAAAATTGTCTCCAATGAGCCTTGTTGTTTGCTTTTTGCATCCAATCGTGTCCTACTAATCTTTTTATGTCGTCCGTCCATCTATCTGTGGTCTACCTCTGCATCTTTTGTGTTTCTCTAGGCTTCTATTGAACTATACGGCTTGTCCATCTGTTATCATTCAGACTTGCGATATGCCCCGCCCAATTCCACCTTAATATACATATTCATTGTGTTACATATGTCATTTTTGATCTTCTTCGTATCTCGATGTTAGGAATACGATCTTGGAGTCTAATATTTAGCATTCTCCTCGCCATTGCTCTTTGGATTACCTGGAGTTTATTTATTATACTTTTATTTAGAGCCCACGTTTCAGTGTCATATGTTAATACCAGCAGTACATATTGATCGAATACTCTGGCTTTTATTGTATTTGGGATGTCCAGTTTAAATGTAAATTGTAATCTTCCGAACGAAGACCAAGCTAACGAGACTTCTATCGAGGTCATCCTTTAAATTATTTTTTTATATTTCGATTTATTGTCCTAAATATATAAATGTTTGTACCTTTCCTATTCTGTCACCTTCTATTAATAGTTCCTGGCTGTTATCTTCATTTTCGTTGTTCATATATTTGGTTTTGGTGAAGTTTATTTTTAGACCGATTTCTCGAGACTTGTTATTTAATTCCATTAGCATTTCTTGTAATTCTTCTCTTGTGTTGGCGATCAGAGTGATATCATCTGTGAACCTTAAGTGATTTAATCGTTCACCGTCTATTAGTATTCCTTATATATATATATATATATATATATATATATATATATATATATATATATATATATATATATATTATATATATATATATATATATATATATATATATATATATATATATATATGTGTACAATGTATGATATATATATATATATATTATATATTATTATATATATATATATAAATATATATAACTGTGTGTGTACAAGTATGAAATGCGGATTTTTTTTCTAAAAAAACATGTTAAATTCGTAAGAATGATAAAAAGTGCTTTATTCAATGCTTCATCGCTTGTTATACATTTTTCCCATCTTTCGAGCAATTTGTGAATACCACGCCAGTAAAAATCTTTCCCTTTTGCTGCGAACCATTCATCGAGCCATTTTTTCACATCGTCGTACGAACGAAAGCGCTGCTCAGCAAGTGCGTGATCCATCGATGCAAACAAGTGGTAATCGAAGGAGCCAAGTCTGGTGAGTAAGCCGCATGGGGTAGAACTTTCCAGCTGAGTGCTTCCAACGTGCCGCGAACTAGTTCTGCCGTATGTGATGGAGCAATGTCATGAAGAAAAATGACTTTGTGTTGCCTCTTTCGGTATTCTGGCCTTTTTTCAAGCAGTGAACGGTTCAAATCGGTCAATTGTTGTTGGTAACGTTTAGTATTAACCGTTTCCCCATGTTTTAACAGCTCATAATAGACCACGCCTCTCTGGTCCCACCAAACACAGAGCATCGTCTTTCTGCCGAAGCAATTCGGTCTTGCGGTCGATATGGATGGCGCGCCTGGGTCTACCCATGATTTTTTGCGCTTGGGATTCTCAAAATAAATCCACTTTTCATCCCCTGTAACTATACGATGCAAAAACAACTTTCTTTTGTACCGAGCGAGCAAAATGTCACATGTGTTTTGGCGCTTTTCCTTTTGCCTGTCGTTGAACTCATGTGGTACCCATCTACCGGTCTTCTGAATCTTTTCCATCTCTCGTAGCCGATTGGAAACAGCTTGTTGACTAACGCCCAGTTGTTCGGCGAGTTGTTTTTGTGTTTGCGAATCATCTTCGTCCAACAATGCTTGCAATTCCATATCTTCGTATTTTTTTGGCGGTTTTCCACGTTCCTTGTCTGCAACATCGAAGTCACCACTTTTGAACCAGGAGCGGATCTGTGATCCTGTTAATATATTTTATATCATCATCATCATCATTAGCTTATTTCATCCATAGTCGGATATAAGCCTCCCAAAATTGTCTCCAATGAGCCTTGTTGTTTGCTTTTTGCATCCAATCGTGTCCTACTAATCTTTTTATGTCGTCCGTCCATCTATCTGTGGTCTACCTCTGCATCTTTTGTGTTTTCTAGGCTTCTATTGAACTATACGGCTTGTCCATCTGTTATCATTCAGACTTGCGATATGCCCCGCCCAATTCCACCTTAATATACATATTCATTGTGTTACATATGTCATTTTTGATCTTCTTCGTATCTCGATGTTAGGAATACGATCTTGGAGTCTAATATTTAGCATTCTCCTCGCCATTGCTCTTTGGATTACCTGGAGTTTATTTATTATACTTTTATTTAGAGCCCACGTTTCAGTGTCATATGTTAATACCAGCAGTACATATTGATCGAATACTCTGGCTTTTATTGTATTTGGGATGTCCAGTTTAAATGTAAATTGTAATCTTCCGAACGAAGACCAAGCTAACGAGACTTCTATCGAGGTCATCCTTTAAATTATTTTTTTATATTTCGATTTATTGTCCTAAATATATAAATGTTTGTACCTTTCCTATTCTGTCACCTTCTATTAATAGTTCCTGGCTGTTATCTTCATTTTCGTTGTTCATATATTTGGTTTTGGTGAAGTTTATTTTTAGACCGATTTCTCGAGACTTGTTATTTAATTCCATTAGCATTTCTTGTAATTCTTCTCTTGTGTTGGCGATCAGAGTGATATCATCTGTGAACCTTAAGTGATTTAATCGTTCACCGTCTATTAGTATTCCTTATATATATATATATATATATATATATATATATATATATATATATATATATATATATATATATATATATATATATTTATATATATATATATATATATATATATATATATATATATATATATATATTATATATATATATATATATATATATATATATATATATATATATATATATATATATATATATACCTGTGTGTGTACAAGTATGAAATGCGGATTTTTTTTCTAAAAAAACATGTTAAATTCGTAAGAATGATAAAAAGTGCTTTATTCAATGCTTCATCGCTTGTTATACATTTTTCCCATCTTTTCGAGCAATTTGTGAATACCACGCCAGTAAAAATCTTTCCCTTTTGCTGCGAACCATTCATGGAGCCATTTTTTCACATCGTCGTACGAACGAAAGCGCTGCTCAGCAAGTGCGTGACCCATCGATGCAAACAAGTGGTAATCGAAAGGAGCCAAGTCTGGTGAGTAAGCCGCATGGGGTAGAACTTTCCAGCTGAGTGCTTCCAACGTGCCGCGAACTAGTTTTGCCGTATGTGATGGAGCAATGTCATGAAGAAAAATGACTTTGTGTTGCCTCTTTCGGTATTCTGGCCTTTTTTTCAAGCAGCGAACGGTTCAAATCGGTCAATTGTTGTTGGTAACGTTTAGTATTAACCGTTTCCCCATGTTTTAACAGCTCATAATAGACCACGCCTCTCTGGTCCCACCAAACACAGAGCATCGTCTTTCTGCCAAAGCAATTCGGTCTTGCGGTCGATATGGATGGCTCGCCTGGGTCTACCCATGATTTTTTGCGCTTGGGATTCTCAAAATAAATCCACTTTTCATCCCCTGTAACTATACGATGCAAAAACAACTTTCTTTTGTACCGAGCGAGCAAAATGTCACATGTGTTTTGGCGCTTTTCCCTTTGCCTGTCGTTGAACTCATGTGGTACCCATCTACCGGTCTTCTGAATCTTTTCCATCTCTCGTAGCCAATTGGAAACAGCTTGTTGACTAACGCCCAGTTGTTCGGCGCGTTGTTTTTGTGTTTGCGAATCATCTTCGTCCAACAATGCTTGCAATTCCATATCTTCGTATTTTTTTGGCGGTTTTTCCACGTTCCTTGTCTGCAACATCGAAGTCACCACTTTTGAAACGCTGAAACCATCGTATCTTCTGATGGAGCATGTTCACCATAAGGTTCCCGAAGTAATCGGTATGATACAACAGCAGTTTTTTTTTTCAAATGAAAACAAAAAATTAATGCTGTCCGCGAATGCTCTTTGTTTGGTATAAATTTCGACATATTGAACACAACACTATGCACACACTTTTCCAATTTATTACTCGTGCGCTTCTGACACTTGTTGATGACACAACAAAATGGCGCAGTGTCAAATCGTTATAGCACAAACTGCATTGGTGCATCATCTGTTGTCTGAAATCCGCATTTCATACTTGTACACCATATATATATATATATATATATATATATATATATATATATATATATATATATATATATATATATATATATATATATATATTTACAAGGGATGCTCCAAAAGCTCTCGGCCTGACACAGCATGGCGCCAAGACGAGCAAATTATTATGATATTCGTTGAGTGTTATCTAGTAGATGATTGTGAAATTTCAGACACGTGTATTTAGTTGTTATTTTGTAGCGATTGTGTACTACAAGACAACTAAACATAACAAGTTTTAACCTGTTTTGAAAAGTGCATAAAATTGAAGTACGAGTTATAAAGTACTTAGTTTTAAAAGCTACGAACATTCAAAAAGGGTTAAATGTCATACACAAAAAGGGAGCTGCTGACTTTAAACTTGGTCGTACATCCATTCAAGAGAAGAAACGCTCAGGATTCCCGAATACTTCTACGACCGACGAGATTGTGACAAAAACTCACAATAGCGACCTAGATGATCGCTGACTGAAGGTATGCGAGCTCGCTGACATTGTAAATATCCCAATAGATATTCGGTGATCTTTAACTTACGCGGTATTAAATTTTACATTTGTGTTATCATGCAACTTTTAATGCCAGTAAATATATGGTGAAGACACTGTAACCTGGGAACTTGCCCGCACTTTTGTACCCTGTGAAAAGTTGTTTTTCCCACGCTTGGGCGCAATTTTCTTGCAACCTCTTTTTAATTTCTGATAATGAATTGAGTGGATCCTGATTTTAAAAGAACTAAAGAAATTAAGCACACACTAGCTCAGTTTTCCTTGGTAGAGAGATATGGGTAAGAGATAATTTTTGTACGTCTTTTTGGAATTATTTTTTTTTATTTTTTAAAAAGCCTCAGCTGTACGACTTTTGGGCACCATTCATTTTAAAATAGAAAAGATCTAACTTCAGCTAAAAAAAATGAAAAAATACTGAAAGGGTGTACAGTTGTTAAATAAAAAAAACAGTTTGGTACAGCCGTCATTATCCTGAAAAGTAAGATAGGTATTCAGTGAGACACTAGCTTTAATCAACAAAAGGAAAATTTATTCATGATTTTAAAATAAAAGTTCTAACCTTTGCGGTTGTAAGGATTACAAAAAAATTCTAGCCTAACAGGTAGTTATTTTTATTAGAGTCCCTAAATCAGACATTTAAATTCTAAAACCTGACTACCCCCGAAAGCGAAGAATCGTGATTTTCACTTCACCTTTTGTCAGTTCAAATTGCTATTAAGTCACTTATTTCGGGAATAGGTCTATTGATGAATGTTCTGGTAACTTACGGTTTTCATTTGGGCCTCTAGGCCTTCGATGGAAAACAAAACCGATTTCACACTTTGTAGGAAACACTCAGAGCCCACTACGGCTTTACGTTAGAAAAAAAACTCGTACTTTACTTGGCTCTCGTAAATATTGCTATGAGCCTCTACTGCGGCTCGGTCGAAGTAAGCCTGACTGCGGCTCGATGGAAATTAGCCTACTTGGCGGCTCGGTGGAAAATAAGCCTCGATTCCTGTCCTCGGACCCTTAAATAAGCCGTGGGCACTCTCTCGGTAATATGGCTACGCCGGAACCAAAACTCCGGATACAAATATTTGGACCAATCCCGGCGTATCTATAGATTCGGTCGCAAACCCGCACAGCACACTAATATACCGAGCGGCTAGCAATTTCTGATTAATATACTGCTCGATACAAAAATGAAAAGAAGTACAATTTAAAGTGAAAAATCAGTAACATTACATGGTCTTAAAATCTGGTTATATACACCTGTAGTGAAGTAGTAAGTGAGTGGAGTTCTGACACTTTCTTGAAATCCTTTATTACTTCAATAATAGAAAATCACTTACTAGTTATTCACAAATGATTTAATATGAACAATTTTTAAAAATGTGAACTATATTACTCTTGAAGTATGAAACTTATTATCCACGCTCATGAAAAAGATGTTTATAAATAGACTTTATATCAAAAACTTATCTGCTATTGCAGATACATGAATACTCCATTACTAAAGTTAAACTTTTACACAGCAGATTTTCCGGAGTATCATTTTTCTGTAAAATAAGGCAGCCTTAGAGAAAATTTAAAAAGTTGGAAGCAGGAAAAGTTGAATTACTTTAGATTATCCGATGAAGTCTTTACGAATATAATAAAAAACAATGCATTAATTTCAATAAAATAAAAACTAAAGAAAGTCTCCCAAGTTAAAAGAGTAAACGAGTTTAAATATCTGGTCAGAACATAGCACGACAAGTGGAACAACGACAAAGATATTAAACTCTGTATTGTAATTGTTCGAAGTAATTGGGCTTAGTTCAGTACCTACCTACTACGTCAGGAAACATCTCTTCATTTGAAATGTCTAATAATCAAATGGACAATGTTACATATATAGCCTTGGAACACGAGAGGCACTCTTTGCCTTGAACGTTCTGCTCCAAAAGTGCAGAGATTAACGCTGGGATGTGTTTGTTTGCTTTATAGATTATGAGAAAGCCTTCGATAGGGTAAAGCATACACAATTAATCGAAATACTACTGAACACAGGACAACCATATGGAGTGAAAGTGAATGGAGAGCTCATTATCACAATCAGATATGCGAACGATACTGTTATCTTGAGTGACAGAATTGAAGATCTTCAACGCCTGTTAGATAGAGTTGAGCAGGCAGGAGCGGATACGGGCATTAACATCAATATATCTAAAACTAAATTCATGGTTTTTAGCAGCTAACAATATGCAGATGTCAACGGTCAAGCGATAGAGAGAGTACAGCATTTTAAATACCTTGGAAGCTACATTACTGACCTGATAGACACTGACAAAAAAATTAAGTGCAGAATAGAAGTAGCCAAAACAACCTTCATTAAAATAAAGTCTCTCTGTTGCAATGATAGCATTAATCTGAAACTGCGTCAGAGAATGCTAAAATGCTATATTTGGTTGGTTTTGTTGTACGGCACTGAGATATGGACATTGAAAGTTGCGACAATTAACTGCTTGGAGGCTTTCGAGATGTGGCTACATAGAAGGATTCTCCGTATTCCGTGGGCAGCTATGTCACCGATCAGGAAGTACTGCAAAGAGCTAATGCAGTCAGAGAGTTGTTATCAACGGTCAAATGCAGGAAACTGGAGTATTTGGGACATGTTCTTCGTGGCACGTATTATGAGTTATTACAGCTCATAATGAGGGGAAAGATTGAAGGCAGGTACGGCGTTGGTAGGAAGCAGGTTCCTTGGCTGAGAAACATACGAGATTGGACGGGAATCCATAGCGTCGAAGAGTTATTTCGAGTGGCAGGGAACAGGGATATATGCTAGAGTGATAGTCAACGTCAGGGGGACCTAATATGGTACATATAAGAAGAAGAAGATAATATTACTGTAAGGAGCAGAAAGCTGGTCACCTAAAGTTAGGTCCCCAAACAAAATAGGGGGTGTGAAAAGTGGTAAAACTACTGAAAATATCCTGGGTAGACCAAACAGTCAACGAACAGATTGTGTAAAGAGTAAACAGCTTATTGATACCGTAGAATATTAGAATATGTCGTACATATAGCGAGGCTTTAGATACAGTCTTTTCCCTCATACTCAAAGATAAGAGAAGGAAAAAAAAAAGTAGAAACTTACACTGGGATTGGTGTAACATTTCTGATGTTACCACGTTAGGTACGAAAGCAGAAACAGACAGGCGTCACATTGCCACAATCCATAAATGTACATACATCCGTTAAATAAGCCTCCGGTACTTTCTTATAATATTACAGCGCAATTTAAAAGGAGTATGGAAAGAGTTATGTCTGCATTTTTTTGAGTCACCTGAATGTCCATCAACCATAGAGCAGCCGAATATTAATGAAATTATAACTGACGTTGTTAACTTATCCAATAACTTGCCCAGTATTGAAGTCACTACTGATGATATTGAAGATTTGTTAGAATCACACGCTCAAGAATTGACATATGAGGATTTTATTGAACTGGAAGGGAATAGCAATCGCAGAAATCATAACTATCTGTTGCTAGCACTGAAAAGGAGATTACGCTGAAAATATTACCAGAAGCTTTTGCTCATTTACAGTATGCGATGAATATTTTTTAAAAAATGATCCAAATTTTGAAAGAAATTAATATTATTGCTGCCTATTAGTGCTATTGAGACATGTATGAAAACAACATAAAAGAAGCGAAACAAACTCGAATTGATACGTTTCCCAAACTAAAGGTTTAGTTTTTATTCAGTTTCCATTTCTGTTATTTTTTTAATTGTGCAATAATTGCTAAATAAGTATAATGAATATATATTAATAAAGCATGATTATTTAATACTTAAATGTAGTTTAATTTAAATTAGTAGAACCTAACTCCTCTATTTTATACGAAAATGTATGTGAAAAAATGTTTCGACTTACGTTGTTTCGATATAAGTCTCCGGTACTTTCTTATAATATTACAGGGACGACGAATTATAACGGGATATGTATAAATTTAGTTTAAGCTAAAAAAAAGAGGGTAATTAAAAGATATCAAACATTTTTTGAAAATTAATTTACGGAGGAAATACATTAAGGCAAGTGCAAATAAGTCATTTTTTATGATCTTTTTTATGTGAATGTTTTATGTAACATTACTGGAATTTTAGGTATGATTTGTTCTTACTCAAGATCAAAATTAATACAAGATTTTTTTTTTAAATATTTAATAATATCAGAGTTGGGCCAAGCGTAAAATATAGCTTCTGTTGTATTGCTATAAACCAAACGATGTGTTTTAAAATTTAATTTGGACATTCATACGGTGTCAACAAACATCAAAAAATGAAAAAAAAATTTCAGACATGGAAAGTTAAAAAAAAAAATGAATTTTGCATTAAATTTTTGAGTAATTTTGCCATAAATAATTTTTTTTATGATTTTTAAAAATATTTAGATTAAAGTACAAAGTAGTACTGTTATTTAAATGTGCACAAAATTTTAACGAAATCGATCTAATATTTTTTGTGTTACTGATTACGCTTATTTCGAAAATACAGTTTTGAAAAAAACGCATTTTAAATTTTGAGAATATTTGATCAATTCGTCGAAATTTTGCACACACCAATAATATTACTTTGGATTTGAATTTAAATACTTTTAAAAATTATTTTAAAAAAATATTTTTTTATGGCATAATGATTTAAAAATTTTACCAAAAATTCACAATTTTAAATTTTTCAAATTTTTTTGAAATTCCGCAGATCGTATGAATGATAATAATAAATTTAAAAAGAAACTCGTTTGTTTCAGATCAATACGGCAGAAAGTAGACGTTACGCCATTTTACCACTCGCCGCACATCGTTTGCGGAAGACAGTGAGTTAACTCTGCAATTTTTCAATATTTAAAAAAAAATTGTCTTAATTCTAGTCTTAAGGAACAATAAATGATGCCTAAAATTCCATTAATGCTACATAAAAAGTTCACCTAAAAAAATATCATAAAAATTGACTTACTTTCAACTGTCTAAATGTATTGCCCTTCTTAAAACAAAATCACGAGAAGTTTATGGAATAATAAGTAAGCTAACGCAAGTGCTTCACAGAAAGTAATTTTTTGTATTATAAAATTTTTAATTTTACAACCCAAGTTTAAAAGCACTATAAAGTTGAAAACATAATCAATATTAATGCAGGTTTGGAACTAATAAAGTGCAAGGAAGGCAACTTTTTAAAAGCAGTATTATTAAAACATTGAAATATTTTTAAAAAATAATTATTCTCTAACATCAAAAAAAAAATAGTAAGTAATAATATTAGTGTGAAATATCATAAGAATATCTGTAATAAAATTTTCAGGAGTCTCGATAATCAAAGAAATAGTGAATACTGTTTTTCGTTTAGTTTTTACAATAGTAAGGTACTTTGAAAATGCAAAGTAATGTCCAATTTTTCATATTCGCAATTTTCTTCTTTTTGTGCAGTCCTTTTTTTCCGTTTAAACGACTTTTCAGTTCTTGTAAACGTATTTAAGTTAGGGATTTTCCTTTGCATTCCACAAAGTCTTGTTGTGAAGATTGAAGATTGGCGTGTACAGCATTTCATACTTGAAGTGAAGCAGTTTTATATGAAAAATAATTTCGCCTATAAAGCATTACTTCTTTTGGAAAATGCTCCCGGTTATCTCCCGCGTATTACCGGTCTTGATGCCCAAATCAAGGTTGTATTTTCGCCTCCAAACACTAGCTCTTTTCTGCAACTAATGGATTAAGGAGTTATTGTGTCATTTAAGGCCTACTATCTCAGGAAAACCTTTTTATAGACAGTGAAAGCTAATGAAGAAAATGGTACGTAACAGATTTGGAAAAGTTACAACATCCTGGTTTAAAGGTATAAAGAATATTGCTGCCTCCTGGGAAGAGGTGAAACCCCAGCAATTTGAAAGGAGTGTGGAAAGAGTTATGTCTGCATTTTTTTGAGTCACCTGAATGTCCATCAATCATAGAGCAGCCTAATATTAATGAGATTAAAACTCACGTTGTTAACTTTCCAATATTGAAGTCACTACTGATGATATTGAAGATTTGTTAGAATCTCACGCTCAAGAACTGACTGATGAGGATTTTATTGAACTAGAAGGGAATAGCAGTCGCAAAAATCATAACCATCTGTTGCTAGCACTGAAAAGGAGATTACGCTGAAAATATTATCAGGAGCTTTTGCTCATTTACAGTATGCGATGAATATTTTAAAAAAAAATGACCCAAATTTTGAAAGAAATTAATATTATTGCTGCCTCTCAGTGCTATTGAGACATGTATGAAAACAACAAAAAAGAAGCGAAACAAACTCGAATTGATACGTTTCTCAAACTGATGGTTTAGTTTTCATTCAGTTTCTATTTTTTGTTATTTTTTTCAATTGTGCAATAATTGCTAAATACATATAATGAATATATATTAATAAAGCATGATTATTTAATACCAAAATGTAGTTCGATTTAAATTAAAAGCCCTTGTAGAACCTAACTTCTTTTTTTTATACGGAAATGTATGTAAAAAAATGTTTCGACTTACGTTGCTTCGATTTAAGTCGCATATTTCGAGAACGTAATATGCCGTCAGTACGAGGACTGCCTGTATTGTATTTAAAAAAACCGGTCAAGTGCAAGTTGAACTTGCACAATTAGTGTTCCGTACGTTGATTGTTTTTAAAATAAAAATTTTTGTTAGGGTGGTATAAAGTGATCAGTGACTTCACAAAACACACCCCAAATGAATTTTCAACAAAGTTTGTTTCCAATCTTTACTGAAAATTGGTGACCTTGAAATTTTGTTTTTTTTTTATACACCAAAATAAATTATTAAAGGTAATGCACTCGTGATAATTTTCGTTCAATCTATACCCCGTGGAGAATATTCCAGAATTTTTTCAAAATTTTTTGATCAGTATTTTTCGAGATAAGGTAGGGGACAGCGATTTTTTAAAAGTTAATACGAAGAAAAGTGTGCGCAAGTATTACATTATATATATATATATATATATATATATATATATATATATATATATATATATTATATTTTACGTGTTCTTGAAATTAGATCATTAAACTGTTCTTGGTTCTGTTATATATTTATTAACGTTTCGACCTTCCGAAGAGGTCTTCTTCAAAATTTGCTCTTAGAAAGTAGTTCATTTTGTTGGGTGTTGAGTTTAAAACAACTAGTAATATCACATTTTTTCTTTCTACAAACAAACCACTTAACTTGAGGGTTAAGTGGTTTGTTTGTAGAAAGAAAAAATGTGATATTAATAGTTGTTTTAAACTCAACACCCAACAAATGAACTACTTTCTAAGAGCAATTTTGAAGAAGACCTCTTCGGAAGGTCGAAACGTTAATAAATATATAACAGAACCAAGAACAGTTTAATGATCTAATTTCAAGAACACGTAAAATATAAAAAATATATATATACCAAGATCAAAGAACCTTACACTCAACAAAAAAAAAAAATATATATATATATATATATATATATATATATATATATATATATATATATATATATATATATATATATATATATATATATATATTTTACTCGTGTTTTCACAAGCTTTCATTTGACACCACAACTCGATGACCTAGTAAAAAAAATTTTTTTTTTTCATTTCCGATTTCACCCCTCAAACGAACCTCTTAAGTCAAAATTTATGTTACGGTGGTATAAAATGATCAGTGACTTCACAAAACACACCCCAAATGAGTTTTCAACAAAGTTTGTGTCCAATCTTTACTGAAATCTGATGACCTTGAAATTTTTGTTTTTTTATATACCATATAAATTATTAAAGGTAATGCGCTCGTGATAATTTTCGTTCAATCTACACCCCGTGGAGAATATTCCAGAATTTTTTCGAAATTTTTTGATAAGTACTTTTCGAGATAAGGCCCGGGACAGCGATTTTTCGCGAATTTTTAAAAAATAATACAAAGAAAAGTGCGCGCAAGTATAATATTATATATATATTTTTTACTCGTGTTTTCACAAGCTTTCATTTGACACCACACTCGATGACCTAGTAAAAAAATTTTTTTTTTCACTTCCGACTTCACCCCCCAAAACTAACCCCTTAAGTCAAAATTTAATTCTCAAAACTACATGGCTCTGATGAGGCCATCAATTCCTATATTATTACCAAATTTCACCTTTCTATGTCAAACAGTTTCCGAGAAAATCGGGTGTGACTGTGACAGACAGACAGACAGACAGACAGACAGACAGACAGACAGACAGACAGACAGACAGACAGACAGACAGACAGACAGACAGACAGACAGACAGACACCGAAGTGATCTTATAAGTGTTCCGTACGGAACACTAAAAATATAAAGATTCTCCATTTTAATTCGGTAAAAATATTCTTGAAAAAGACTACAACGTTTTTGCCTAACTTTCAGAGTTCTTTTGTTTTGTTTGAAACTACATATACTTGTAATGCACTTTTAAAGTATATAAGTAATTAACTTAGGTCACAATAATTTCAAATATTCTCAAAATATGAAATAAACATTGTAGTTTAAAAATTATCAATTTAGGTAAAAATCACAGTTACTGCTGAAATTTGACAGGAAATATAATGTTGCCGTTTACTGAAAAAACTTTAGAATTCCTTCGTCAAGGAGGGCAATAAAATTGACTACAAAATAGAGACTTGAATCAGCGGTGGATGTAACCTTAAGAGTATGGTTCAGTGATTTTATTATTGAAATGTCATACATAATAGGACTGACACGTGCTTGTTAGATAAGAGTATGAGAAAGAAAATAGAGATTCCAATTTTACGTTTCTTTCGAGCCTGATAATAGTTTTGGATACATTTTTTCTTTTATGAGGTATAACATCTTACCGTGAAGCAGTTTAAAAATTCAGGGAAATATTTCCAATAATACGAAATTTAAAGAGAAATTAACCAAATAGCACCCTGAGTATACGTTAATTAAGTACTTTAAGATATATAATTTTAGGATACAGTCAATATTGAAATAAAAATAAGAAAAAAAGCGCCTCCTTTACGTAAAGAATGCCTAGGTAATTTGGCAACGTTCCCTTGATGCGCTCGAGGGACTTTGACTTTGAATATTCATTAAAAAAATAGGTTATCTGCCAAACGGAAGAACAAAAGAAAATTGCCTACAGAAATGCAAGTACTTATTTACATACTATTTAATTTTAAGTAAAATTCCAGTAAAAAAACAATATATTAAGTGGACTTTCCGCTTAGAGGCTCTAAGGGTATAAGAAAAACTCAAAGTTTCCCTCCCATCAGTTTCTGGGGCTACTAAGTCTATTGAGGTAAAAACCCATAAATTATATTTTTTGGGATTGATGGGAGCCAAATTTTGAAGGAAACATTCTATATATATATATATATATATATATATATATATATATATATATATATATATGTATATAAAATAAAGGAGTTAGGTTCTACAAGGGCTTTTAATTTAAATCAAACTACATTTTTGTATTAAATAATCACGCTTTAGTAATATATATTCATTATATGTATTTAGTAATTATTGCATAATTGAAAAAATAACAAAAATAGAAACTGAATAAAAACTAAACCTTTAGTTTGAGAGTGAGTATCAATTTGAGTTTGTTTCGCTTCTTTTTTGTTGTTTTTATACATGTCTCAATGCACTGATAGGCAGCAATAATATTAATTTGTTTCAAAATTTAGATCATTTTTTTAAAAATATTCATCGCGTACTGTAAATGAGCAAAAACTTCTGATAATATTTACAGCTTAATCTCTTTTTCAGTGCTAGGAATAGCTGGTTATGATTTCTGCGACTGCTATTCCCTTCCAGTTCATTAAAATCCTCATCAGTCAGTTCTTGAGCGTGTGATTTTAACAAATCTTCAATATCATCAATAGTGACTTCAATTTTGGGCAAGTTATTGGCTAAGTTAACAACGTCAGTTGCAATTTCATTAATATTCGGCTGCTCTATGGTTGATGGACATTCAGGTGACTCAAAAAAATGCAGACATAACTCTTTCCATACTCCTTTCAAATTGCTGGGTTTCACCTCTTCCCAGGAAGCAGCAATATTCTTTATACCTTTAAACCAGGATGTTGTAACTTTTCCAGTACTCTGTTTCGTCCCATTTTCTTTATTAGCTTTCACTGTCTATGAAAAGGTTTTCCTGAGATAGTAGGCCTTAAACGACGCAATGACTCCTTGATCCATTAGTTGCAGCAAAGAGATAGTGTTTGTAGGCGAAAATATAACCTTGATTTGAGCATCAAGGTCGGCAATACGCGGGGGTTGACCGGGAGCATTTTCCAAAATAAGTAATCCTTTATAGGCAAAATTATTTTTCATATAAAACTGTACTTCAAGTATGAAATGATGTATACACTAATCTTCAATCTTCACAACAAGACTTCGTGGAATGTAAAGGAAAATCCCTAGCTTAAATACATTTACGAGAACTGAAAAACCGTTTAAATGGAAAAAAGAAGTGCACAAAGAGGAGAAAATTGCGAATATGAAAAATTGGTTATTACTTTGCATTTTTAAAGTACCTCAGTATTGTAAAAACTAAACGAAAAACAATATTCACTATTTCTTTGATTATCGAGACTCCTGAAGATTTTTTTATTTGCATATATATATATATATATATATATATATATATATATATATATATATATATATATATATAAACGTTAAACGCATACTTCGTTTTTATTGTTAAAATGAAAATTTATCCTTATTGATTGTTATGTCTGTATACCCTTTTAACTAACTAAGGTGTTCCCGTCTGCGAAGTTTTACCTATATATTAGATTTAAATTATTGTGTGTTTAATAAACTTACCAGATCTTTCGAAAAATCATCCAGAAATATAAAATTAAGTCAGTATGATGTAGATCCCGAAATAAAGTATGGCAACTATCTCTATACTTAACAGCTCGTTGCCGTAGTAGAAAGTTACTTAAGCAAATTTTATTGCAAATGCGTAAATGGAGAAGCATTTGGAGACTAGTTTGGGTTAGTCTTAGATGAGTAGGTAATGGGACTTATGTGACTTTTTTCACTTCAATGATACATACCCGGTAACAATCTCTAAAGCGCTACAGGCATGACGCATGTGCGGAAAAAGCGATTCGCACTAGTCTTGAATCGCTGTAAATTGTACTCGGTGGAAAACATAGACCTGGTAAATCATTCCGAAGAGATGAGTTCCCAATATAAAAGATTGCTTGAAACGTGTTGTATTGGGAATGACAAGCTGAACCTCCTAGGGATGTGAAGCATTTCTAGCATGCACCACTCTGGAAGAAACAAGCTTTTGAATAGAATTCAAAAAATGCAGTTCGTTTGGGAGTAGAGCCACAAACATGGGAGCAATATTCCATGGTTGGCCGGATTTGAATTTTGTATAGAATTAAAAGTTTACACAAAGTGAATGAAGATATAAGCATACTGCCATCTACAAAGCTGTAAATTGAATTTCCGGTTCTTTCCAGCAGATCGTTAATGTAAATAAGAAAGATAGTAGGAACCAGTATGGCGCATACTGGTATTGATAGTGAAGATATTAGAAAGAAATCCGGTGACTGCCACTCGTAAAGAACGCTCTGTGAGGACACACGTGAGTCACAAACAAAACTGTTTAGACGTACCATAGTAGCGTAGCCAACAATCCGTCATTCCAAACACTGTCAAATGCCTTGGATATATCAAGTGAAACAGCTTGAGATTCTTTAAAATATTCAATTGCGTCATTCCAAACATGGTAAATAACTATATAGTTGGTAGAAATGATAAAGCTCTACTTTGACGAGTCTATTTCGTACTCGACTGGTTTTATTTTTCTCCGATTTTAGTGCTCTAAAATATTATTTTATGACAATTTACTTCAAATTATCCCATGAATGACATGATATTTACTTCAAAGTTTCTTGTAAATAAAGAGTTCTGCTGACAATTTACTGCTTTTTCATTTTATAAGTATTTTTATAATGAACCTAATATTTACGAAGAAAACTTTATTTTTCAGAGAAAATTTCTTACAATCTATTACTGAACACTTGTAAAGAGGCTCATTATAAAAGATGGTTAATTTTTTTTCTTGGCAAAACTTTTTTTACGTATTAAAAATAAAATGTGATATTTTAGAGAGAGAACAAGCAAATTTGAAGCCTAAACTAGAGGCAAAGGATTTAAGAACTTGCAAGCCCTATAACTTTTTAGGGCATGGGACGTTTAGAATTGTGAGTATTTCTATAAATTAATAAAAATGCATTAACATTAACGTACTTTTTGTGGTAGCAATTAACAATTATTTCCATTCAGGCCCATACATTTGATCCGCGAGATTCAATTTTCTTTATTTCCACAATTTTTTTTTCTGACTGAGCATAATATCCGTTTACAACACATATAACCTCTTCATTCAACGAAAATTTCTTTCTTCAAACCAAATTTTTGAGGTTAGGAATCAACGAATTGTAATTTGCAGCCAGATCTGAGGAATGTGGTTGAAGGGTAACTATTTCGAAGCAAAGGTCGATGTGTGAGCATGAGCATTGGCCATGGTGAGGGAACACTTTCTTGCGTGCTAATCTTCGTCACTTTTGCTTCAACTCAGTATGTAAACGGTCCAGTAACGTTGCGTAATAAAAGCTAGTCACTGTTTTACCTAATTGAAAATAGTCAATCAGAATGATTCGCTGTGAGTCCCAAAAAAACAGTTGGGATCACTTTTCTCGCCGATAAAACTGCTGATATCTCTGCCGAATCAAATGCTTTTTTGGTCCACTTCCACCTTCGCCAACTTACTGCTTTGTCTGCCAATTTACCTCCAGGATATAATGGTGGACTTATGTTTAGTCTACAATTACAAAAAGATATCAGAAGTCCTTCGGATTACGTTACAACATTTTCCAAACACGATTTTCGATCGTTTTAATTTTGTTCGCATGGGGAATTAAAGCCGATGATACAATCTCTCAAAGTATACAATAGCTCAGGAACGATAAATTCAATTTTCCCTATATTGATTTTAATTTTTTTCTGAAAACTTTTCGTTGGTGTTATTTACAGGATTAAATATAACAAAATTAAAAACAAGTCTCCCTCCGCAACTCGATCGGTTTTAAATGTTAAATCTTTAGTGAATCTGGTTGGCTGTATTATTGAATTCGTTAAAGAATAACGCTTCGCGATTCTCCTTTTTTTCAGGTCTTAAGGTTTTTAGATAACAAAAAATATGTTCCGTGTTCCGTACTTATAAGATGACTTCGGTGTCTGTTTGTCTGTCTGTCTGTCTGTCTGTCTGTCACACCCGATTTTCTCCGAAACTATTTGTCATAGAAAGTTGAAATTTGGTAATAATATAGGAACTGATTGCCTCATCAGAGCCGTGTAGTTTTGAAAGTTAAATTTTGACTTAAGGGCTTAGTTTTGGGGGGGTGAAATCGTAAGTGAAAAAAAATAATTTTACTAGGCCATTGAGTGTGGTCAAATGAAAGCTTGTGAAAACACGAGTAAAATATATATGTATATATATATATATATATATATATATATATATATATATATTTATATATATATATATATATATAATGTAGTACTTGGGCTCACTTTTCCTTGTAGTATTTTTAAATAATCGCGAAAAATCGCTGTTTCCCCACTATATCTCGAAAAGGACGGATCAAAAAATTTTGAAAAAATTCTGGAATATTTTCCACGGGGTGTAGATTGAACGAAAATTATCACGAGTGCATTACCTTTAATAATTTACTTGGTATATAAAAGAAACAAAAATTTCAAGGTCATCAGTATTCAGTAAAGATTGGAAGCAAACTTTGTTGAAAACTCCTTTGGGGTGTGTTTTGTGAAGTCACTGATCATTTCATACCATTTTTGTTCCTAGTTATTATGGATCTTCATGAAGTAACGGCTAAGAATAATGCAATATAATAAAAAAAAACTAAAATTAAAAAATAAACATCGAACCCAGTTTAGGATTCGTACCTGTTATCTTTTTAGCGTTCCGTATGACTTCGGTGTCTGTCTGCTTGTCACACCCGATTTTCTACGAAACTATTTGTCATAGAAAGTTGAAATTTGGTAATAATATAGAAATTGATGGCCTCATCAGAGCTGTGTAGTTTTGACAGTTAAATTTTGGCTTAAGGGTTAGTTTTTGGGATGTGAAATCGGAAGTGAAATAAAAATTTTTTTACTAGGTCATCGAGTGTGGTGTCAAATGAAAGCTTGTGATAACACGAGTAATATATATATATATATATAATAAAATATATATATATAATATATATATAATGTAGTACTTGGGCTCACTTTTCTTAGTATTATTTTTAAATAATCGCGAAAAATCGCTGTCCCCTCACCTTATCTCGCAAAGTACTGTTCAAAAATATTTTGAAAAAATTCTGGAGTATTTTCCACGGGGTGTAGATTGAACGAAAATTATCACACCTTTAATAATTTATTTGGTATATAAAAAAAAATAATAAATTCAAGGTCATCAGTATTCAGTAAAGATTGGAAAGCAAACTTTGTTGAAAACTCATTTGGGGTGTGTTTTGTGAGGTCACTGATCATTTATACCACCGTAACAATTTTTTCTTATTTTAAAAGCAATCAACGTACGGAACACTAATTGTGCAAGTTCAACTTGCACTTGACCGGTTATTATTTTAAATTTACAACTTCATAATGAATAATATATATCATAAAATATATATATATATATATATATAATATATATATATATATATATATATATAATATATATATATATATTATAAAATAAATACATATATCATAAAATAATACACACATCAAAAAAAAGTTTTATTTTTATTTACATTTCGAGAGGTTTTTTTTTTTTGGAATACGTGACAATTTTTTATCTGTATCATCCACACTTGAATTCTATTTTTTTAACTACGTTGGCAGAGAGCATGTAGTTTATTTGATGTGATTTAAAAAGAGATAATTTAATACCTGTTTTGATTATATAAATAAGTTGAAATTTCTAAATTTTTTAAATTAATATTTCACCATGAAGTGGTGCAAGGAAAGTACTGGTACTAAATAACTTTACCATATTTTTTGTTAACTGTATTTGTGTTAATGAAGCCTCAAATTTCCATCTTTTTTCCAATTAATAATAAAAAACAAATATATTAAAACATTACTTTTATAACTATGGTAACTGAAGCAAAACAAAATTGTAATATCAACTTCCTGGTTCTCATGAAGTTTTTAATTTAGTTTTTAAAATCTCAAAGTCGAACAATAATACAAAGAAAAACTTTCGTAAAATCATTATACAGCACCTCGGATGATATGCTTTTTATTCAAGAATAACAAAAGTTAATAATTTTGTAAAATTTATCGTTATATTAAATTTCTAAATGATCTAAAATATCAAAAGAGAAAAATGTGTTGATGGTAGTTAATTAAATATAGTAAAAGTAATGCAAGATTAAATTAAAAAGGCTCGTAGTAAATTTCGAAAATATAAAGTTAATTTTCTGTTATATTCTGTGCTAAATTTTTATGTCAGTAACATTATTGGTACAATTTTATTTTTAACATTGGTAAAATATTTTGAAATTTGGAGATCAAAATATGAATATTTTGCTTATTTTTAGTGTTCCGTATGGGACTACTTCGATGTCTGTCTGTCTGTCACATTTGACATAGAAAGTTGAAATTTGAGACGCGTGTAGTTTTGAAAGTTAAATTCTAACTTAGCGGTTAGTTTTTGTGGGTGAAATCGGGAGTGAAAAAAATTTTTTGTTCATGTCATGGAGTTGGGTATCAAATCAAAGCTTATGAAAACATGAGTTCAAAAATATATGTGATGTAGTACTTGCGCATACTTTTCTTTGTAATATTTTTAAAAAATTCCCAATTTCCCTTATTTCGAAAAGTACTGATCAAAGCATTTTGAAACAATTCTGGAGTATTCCCCATAAAGTGTAGATTGAGCGATAAATTATTACGAGTGCATTACGTTTGATAACACAGGCGACATAACATAACGATGAAAAAACTTTTTTAATAATTTTACCTGATTCCTATGTTTTTTGGTGTGCTGAGTCCGAAAATAATAATAAAAAACCGGTCAAGTGCAAGTTGAACTTGCACAATTAGTGTTCCGTACGTTGATTGTTTTTAAAATAAAAATTTTTGTTAGGATGGTATAAAATGATCAGTGACTTCACAAAAACACACCTCAAAGGAGTTTTCAACAAAGGTTGTTTCCAATCTTTACTGAAAACTGGTGACCTTGAAATTTTGTTTTTTTTTTATATACCAAATAAATTATTAAAGGTAATGCACTCGTGATAATTTTCGTTCAATCTATACCCCGTGGAGAATATTCCAGAGTTTTTTCAAAATTTTTTGATCAGTACTTTTCGAGATAAGGTAGGGGACAGCGATTTTTTAAAAGTAATACGAAGAAAAGTGTGCGCAAGTATTACATTATATACGAGTATATATATATATATATATATATATATATATATATATATATATATATATATACATATATGTATATATATATATATATATATATATATATATATATATATATATATATATATATATATATATATATATATATATATATATTTACTCGTGTTTTCACAAGCTTTCATTGGACATCACACTCGATGACCTAGTAAAAAAAAATTTTTTTCACTTCCGATTTCACCCCTCAAAACGAACCCCTTAAGTCAAAATTATGTTACGGTGGTATAAAATGATCAGTGACTTCACCAAACACACCCCAAATGAGTTTTCAACAAAGTTTTTTTTCCAATTTTTACTGAAATCTGATGACCTTGAAATTTTTGTTTTTTTTTTATATACCATATAAATTATTAAAGGTAATGCACTCGTGATAATTTTCGTTCAATCTACACCCCGTGGAGAATATTCCAGAATTTTTTCGAAATTTTTTGATAAGTACTTTTCGAGATAAGGCCCGGGACAGCGATTTTTCGTGAATTTTTAAAAATAATACAAAGAAAAGTGCGCGCAAGTATAATATTATATATATATTTTTTACTCGTGTTTTCACAAGCTTTCATTTGACACCACACTCGATGACCTAGTAAAAAAAATTTTTTTTTCACTTTCGACTTCACTCCCCAAAACCAACCCCTTAAGTCAAAATTTAATTCTCAAAACTACATGGCTCTGATGAGGCCATCAATTCCTATTATTATTACCAAATTTCACCTTTCTATGTCAAATAGTTTCCGAAGTGATCTTATAAGTGTTCCGGACGGAACACTAAAAAGTAGTGTCACCCACCAATTTTTCACATGTTAATATTCAAAATGTGAAAAGTTTATTTTTTATCATTCCAATGTTATTAGGTTGGCAATAAACTCAGAATTTTATAAGGTTGGCAGTAAAATCAAATGTTATTAGGTTGGCAGTTCCGATAAATGTCACAGCTGTTTGTTTTCTTCCAGTTAATATAACCCCGCATTGCAGTGTTTAACCCATGTGCTTTGATTCACACTCAAAGTATGGCTAATTGTGGTTGTAAAAACTCTCCCAACACTTTTTGTTATGTATGTGGTGAGTTTGTAGTTAAAAAAACATCAAAGAAACATTACTGACTTTGTAAAAAAAAGTATACTTTGCATATTTTGGTGTAGAAATGGGTAATTAAGAAAAATGTTGGGCTCCTCACAAAGTATGTTATGTTTGTGTTGAGGATCTTAGGAAATGGTATAAGAAAGAAAAGAAAGTTTTTAGATTTGCCGTACCCATGGTATTGAGAGAGCAAGGAAATCATTCAAAAGATTGTTATTTTTGAAGCGTTGATGTTTCTGTATATAACCCTAAAAATAAGAAAGTAATTGTCTATCCTAACTTTACTTCAGCTAATCGGTTGGTAGGACATGGACTGGGACTTCCTGTCCCTGAGCCACCTCAGTCTATTGATGACGTTTTATAGTCCAGTCCCGAATTTAATCAAAGTCTACCGGATGATGATGAGTTGTTCTCTAAAAAATTTAAAACCACAGTTGTTTACACAAGCTGAGTTAAATGATTTAGTGAGAGATTTGGGTTTGACTAAGGAAAAAGCAGAATTGCTTGGTTCTAGGCTGAAAGAAAAACATTTATCTGGAACATCTATTTATTTTTTTTAAATTTTTTATTTAATTTAATTATTTATAATTTAATTATTTAATTTTCCTTATTTTGAAATTTAATCAATGTCATATTGTGAGAGAAATGTGGGTGATACAAAAAAACTGATACCAGATATGGTTTCAACACCCAAAACTACATAACACTTAGATGTATTGGTTTAAAAAGTTTTTACAAATATTTTTTTGTTGGCCTGTGTAATTTATCTGGTATAAAAAGAAAAACTACCAAAAGTGTGTTCCTTGACGTATGATGGAGGTTTTTGTAACATACTTTTAAGTACATTACTGTAACCGAGTGGCGGGTCGCTGTTGTACGGAGA
This sequence comes from Pachyrhynchus sulphureomaculatus, assembly GCA_019049505.1. Classification (NCBI taxonomy): domain Eukaryota; kingdom Metazoa; phylum Arthropoda; class Insecta; order Coleoptera; family Curculionidae; genus Pachyrhynchus; species Pachyrhynchus sulphureomaculatus. Next base: position 166,124,189 of record CM032454.1, on the reverse strand, counting down.
TAAAATTTTATTTTATTTTTTTATAAATAAACACATATTTAGGTAGTAATGTAGTATTATACTATTATTACTAGATTCTATATTGGGCTAGATTGATTTATTGGGTATTAGGTAGCTGAGATGCTATAACGATTAAACATTACTCATTGAGAAAAAACGTGAAAATACATGTTGGAAATTAAGATGTCAAGAACCTAATTAACTAAGCCTAAGTAAGGAATTTTATTTTAAGGGCTATGGCAGTACAGAACACTAATTGCCCAAGTCCAACCTGCACTTGATCGGTTTTTTTTTCTTACTTTGAAAACAAAATTAGATAAGTACATTTGGTGGAGCTAGGAATATAATGTTGCCTTTGCTTCTGGTAATATTTTAGGGTTATTTTAAGAAATTTTTTGAAATTCCCTAGTGTTGTTTGCTTTATTTCTTGGTAACGAAATAGACCTCTCATACCAAACGTATATTCGTAAAGGAAGTTTTTGAATAAGAATTTTTCCAGTTCTCGTAATAATTACAGCCAGTTTCTTCTTGAAGCCTCAGACGCTATTAAAAGCATTTTATCTTTTTGAAACTGGTTCATTTTTTTCAACATTCCGCGAATTAACGTATTTGGATCAACTTCTTCAACAGCCACATCTACTGTTGTGCTTTTTTTTCACCAAAAATGATTGTCGTAAAATACAATGCGTGACCGACTTTTGATGCGGCAAAACTACATATTTCTTCTAAATAATCTGCATAATTTAGTTCCAAGTTAACATCAGTCTTCTGTAGGACAGAAGTGAATTCGGTGTAGTAATATCTGCAAAGAGAAATATAATTTTTTGAAGTGACATGTAGGACAGTTAATAAAATAGATGCTAAATTTTTGGGATATCACCAGTGGAGTTAAAGATTAACTATGTTTTGTTGCGAACATTTTGATTCATTTTCTGTGGATGTCTGATGTTGGTGGACTAGTGGACAAAACTTTCTCCCCATTTAAGCCTTGAGAAAGATTTAATATATTTGGTGTGTGAATTAATTTTGAAGGATTTGTCAGTAAAAATAACGCTATATTTTAAAAAAATGGTTACAAATTGATTATTCAAAGTATTGTTCATCACTAGCCACTATTTTTTCCCATCTTTGTAGCAGCATAGGAATACCAAGTTGAAAGAACGACTCATCTTTTGAGGCTATCCACGAATCTATCCATTTTTTGGTACCCTTATAAGAATGGAAGCGCTGTTCAGGCAGGCCGTGCGTCATCAATCTGAGTAAATGATAATCAGAAGGAGCAATGTCTGGTGAGTACGGCGGATCAGGTAGAACATCCCATCCAAGCACTTCTAGCGTTTCCTTGATGGTTTTTGCAACATGTAGCCGAGCGTTGTCATGTTGAAAAATCACTTTGTTGGGTCTTTTGGTATACTGCGGCCGGTTTTTCTTCAACGCTCGTTTCAGTTGCATCAATTGTTGTCGGTAACGTTTCCCAGTAATAGTTTTGTTGGGTTGGAGCAGCTCGTAATACACTACACCCAGCTGATCCCACTATATACACAGCATAAGCTTTGGCGAGGATGTTGATGGTTTACCGGGCTTCACCCATATTTTTAACTCTTTGGATTATCGTAGCGTATCCATTTTTCATCACCAGTTACGATACGATGCAAAAAACCTTTCCGATTGTTCCGTGGAAGCAGTCGAAATACAGGTGAAACATCGCCTTTCAACGTCTCTCGGTTTCAATTCGTATGCGGCACACAATTTCCTTGCTTTTGAATTATTCTCAGTGCATGTAAGTACTTGAAAATGATTGTGCAACGAACTCCTAAAAATTCTGCAAGTTTTTTTTTCCATTTGGCACGGGTCTTCATCGAGTAATGCCTTCAATTTTTCGGCTGGCTTGGAAGTTCTTGTTCTTCAGTGTCGAAATCACTACTTCTAAAACGTCGAATATAAGCAGAGCTTTTTTTTGAATTAAAGCAGAAAAGTAAGGCTTTTCGCAAATGGTGTTTTGTTGGCATCTAATTCGACATATTCAATGCTAAAAAAAATATGTTGTTTATACTTCGGCAAAATGACATATACTGAAAATTAAAGTTTGGTGCTTCACTGTGAATATAGCAACAGTATGCCCCGATGCGATATAATACAAGTTACGCCCTCTCTTAGAAATCCTTCAAAATTAATTCACTCTCCTTCTAAATCAAGATAATGATAACAAAAATAGTTTTTTTTTTAATATTATTAACTACAGTAATACCCCGCTTAGCGCGACCCCGTTACGCGCGGTTTCACTATAACGCGAATTTCAAATTTCGCGCTCATGTAGTCATTAACTTCTCTATGGTCGCGGGGGGATCCCCGCTTTCTCTGAATATTCTCTTTGAAGAATTGGGAATTCCCTGTCCTTCGACTTTGTTCTATGGGGATTTCCTCGTTCGTTTCGTGTGTTCATTTGTTCCGTAATGTTAGTTCGGTCGGCTGGCAGTTTTGTTTTAATATTTATTGGAGATACATACATACATAATTTAACCCTACGTTAAAAATGCCGCCTGTAAAGAAAAAAGAGCGTAAAAGCGTCACTTTGGAATTGAAGATGAAAGTGTTAAGAAGAATGGAAAATGGAGGCAAAGCAACAATTGTTGGGAGAGATTTTGGACTCTCAGAATCGACTGTGAGAACGATTTATAAAAATCGGGAAAAAATTAAAATCTCCAGCGAAGTTCAACACCTATAAGTGCAACAAAACTTTCTCGTTCGAGATCATCTATCTTAGAAAGAATGGAGAAATTACTGTCAGTCTGGATCGAAGATTTGAATAAGAAGAACACACCACTAAGTCAAGATCTCATATGCACAAAAGCAAAATCTTTGTATGAGATGCTGAAAACAAAAGAAGGAGAAGGGAGTGCCACTCCGACTTTTGCTGCCAGCAGAGGCTGGTTCCATCGGTTCAAGCAGCGTTCTAATCTTCACAATATCCACATAACAGGCGAGGCGGCCAGCGCGGACATTCAAGCTGCAGCTGAGTTTCCAGACAAGTTTCAAGACTTCGTTAGACGAGAGAAAATTCCTGCTTGTCTCATCTTCAATGTTGATGAGACCGCACTTTACTGGAAAAAAATGCCATCTCGAACATTCATTTCTAAGGAAGAACGTCAAGCCAGTGGTTTCAAAGCTGCGAAAGATCGACTAACACTTCTGCTGGGTGGTAATGCCACTGGTGATTTCAAACTGAAACCTTTACTAGTGTACCATTCAGAAACACCCCGTGCAATGCGAGGCACAGACAAGACAAGTCTACCAGTTGTGTGGCGATCAAACAGAAAGGCGTGGGTTACACGGGAAATTTTTCAAGAATGGTATTCTAATAGTTTTTGCCCATCAGTCAAATCATACTGTGACAGAAATGGGCTTGAACCTAAAGTTATATTACTCTTAGACAATGCCCCAGGACATCCAACCTCACTTGATACGCCCAGAGACTTAAAAGTGTACGTAAAGTTCCTTCCACCAAACACTACGTCAATATTACAACCTATGGACCAGGGAGCAATAGCAAACTTCAAAGCTTATTACCATCGCCGCACTTTTAGCCAACTAATTCATGAAACTGACGGGGAAGGAAGACAGTCTATGCGAGAGTGGTGGAAGTCATACAACATTATGAAGTCTATTCACAACATAGAAGAGGCTTGGAAGGAAGTTAAAATGAGTTGTATGAATGGGGTGTGGCGTAATCTTTGGCCAGATGTAGTGGAAGCACCTAGAAGAATTGTCCAGATGCAGAGACAAGTGCTTGAAGACATTGCTGCAATGATTGAGGGGTCTGAACTTGAAGATGTCACGGTAGAAGATCTCGTAGAACTTGTAGCAACGCACGACGATCCTATTAGCAATGAAGATCTGATCGAGTTACAGAATAATCCTATCTACGATGAGGAAGAACAAGTAGAAGAGAAAGTTTTATCTTCAGGGGAAATACAAAATGCACTTTCAAAAATTTATTCAGGTTTGGACATATTGCAGAGTATAGACAATAATGATGACCGTGTCTTGACCGTGTGTCAAACAATTAAAAACAGTGTTGGGTGTTATGAACGTATTTTACAAGAACGTAAACAAAACGTTACCCAAAAGACAATAGATGTATTTTTCCGTAAAAAATAAGAGTATGTATTGCATAAAGTGTTCTTAGAATTAAAGTGATTGATTAAAATGATTTGTATTTTTTTGTATTAAATTTTGACTATGTTTAATCATAAACCTCGATATACGCGAATTTCAGTTAACGCGATTTTTTTCGGAACGTATCCCTCGCGTAAAGCGGGGTATTACTGTATACACAAATTTAGACTCCATGAAAAATATAAAAATTACTAATCATAATTTTGCCTAACTCAAAAATTTTAACTTATATCATAAATAATGGTATACATAAACATAAATCTTAACTCCTTGTCCGTAAATAAAATTACTCCCCTTAGATACACAGATTATAAATATATTAAGTCTATCCCCGCGGCGCAATTATGCACACTCTTTTTCCAGGCAAAATAGCTCTTCTTGCAATAAATAAACAAAGCTAATTCCAGATAATGCGCAGAAGGGAGAACTATAATATAATAACAACACATTTTATCAAATTTTTTAGGTTTAAATTTCATTTTGAAACTAAACAGCTCGTGCTTTACATCAAAATATCAAATATTTAATAACATTTATTCACATTATTGTATCTTTTGGTTAACAAAAACGTAGGAATATCCTCTCTTTAAAAAAAAATATTCATTCTTCATAGAGAAATAACTAATTTGAACTAACTTGAAGATTGTGACAAAGGAAAAAATCAAGAATATTTTTTTCTAAAAGATGATCCCTTGAGTACCTTCATGGATCAAAAAAGTAACAGGAGGGGGCTCGAAATTATCAGTGTCTGAGGGGAATGATGCATCAGGTATAAATGTACATGTAGAATTATTTTTTTCTCAAAATTATTCCCTACTTATTAACATATTTTACGTACGGGAATTATGAAACATTTCTAAATAAATATGATCACATCTGTATGAAGAATAATACTGTTTATTAAAACTCAAACTTATCACAGTGGTTGCTGAAATAAGACGAAACCAAAAATACATTTTAACGAATCTTCACAATGGCCACTATTTAGCTAGACATAATAATGAAATCGTTTACTTAATTCATTTCCAAGATCCATTTTATATCTCCGCATTCTTCCTTGTATAATATATATATTATATATATATATATATATATATATATATATATATATATATATATATATATATATATATATATATATATATATATATATATATATATATATATGTATATATATATATATATATATATATATATATATATATATATTATATATATATATATATATATATATATATATATATATATATATATATATATATATATATATATATGTATATATATATATATATATATATATATATATATATATATAATACGAGGAAAAAGCTTTTCGATCACAAATTGATGACTATACAATTCATTCGTCAGAGTCACTTAATTTGTCTATTCTGTAACAGAAATGGATGTCGATGTATTCTTTCAATAAATACGGTATGCTGAACTAGCGAAAACCATAAAAATGATAAATACATATAAATCCAACGAATTGCATAGTTGATCCAAGTTAACAGAATGAAACTGTGCAAAATATGTTTTTTTGCAAAAACACAAGCCATTATGTTCTGTTATTATTTTTAAATTAATCTATGTCTTTTACATTTGATCGGCTATAGTATTGTTCCTTTTTTCTTCATTTTTTTTTTAGGAAGTCTTAGGTTTTTTTTTCTAAAAAGTTCTACCATGAATTAATCAAATGCGATCACATTTATTTACAAATGTTCAATGATTATTTTTAAAAGGTAAAATTTGTTAGTGATTATGAAATAGATTTGAGAAAAATATATTTTTCGAGGAATATTATGGGTCAAAATAAGTAAAACGGGCAAACTTAAAAACTTTTTTCTCGGATTTCAAAGATAACTATGTTTTTTGATAGAGGTACAAGTACCTTTTTATCCCCTAAATTTTTTTGCAATTTTTGAATTATTTTGCGAATAATTGCTAGTTGAATATTTATATATAGAACTTTTCATTTTTTTATAAATTTCGGAAACGAATAGAGACGAATAGAGTTAATTTTTAAAAAAAAATTAAATTAAATGTTTATACTTTTCAATTGAATTCATGCGGTTGTTGTAAAAATTTAATTTGTTGAAGTTATAAACAATTTGTTTAAACAATTGCGAATTAAACCATGTTCTCGGTTTCACTCGAAAATGAGATCGCATTCTTTTAATGCCTAAAACGTCACAGAGTAAATTAAAAAAGAAAAAGTTAGTAACTTCCCATATTAAAGAAGTTATTAATATTTTTCTGATGACGCGCGGCCTTCAACGCGCTCGTAGACTCTAACGCGCGAGCCGCTAACGCTAACGCTCTTTGAAAACTCATTAAGCGTTAACGAAGGAATCATAATAGTAATATCACGACCTTTTGCATTTATTATTTAATGAATAATTAAAAATATAAATTATTTCAAACATTAATGGTTACTGCTTTATTTGTACAAAAATCGAAGCTTATATTTTTAAAATAATTAACTACTCAATCAAACAAACGTTTGAAAGATGTTATTTGATTTTCATTATTTCTCTGAAGACTTGCCGCACTTTTAACGCATCCACCAATCCCATCGTAGGCCCCTTTGTCATGGAAAATGGCAAAAAAATGCCACTCTGCGCTAATACGACATTCAGATTCATGCGAGAGTAAAGAAGAAATTTTAAACTTGTTTTATATTATATTTTTATATTTATATATATAATAAATTTTTCGAATGGACCGTCGCCGAATGTAGCTTTCAAATGTTGAATCAATTTCCTATCATAATAAGAAATTGATTCAACATTTGAAGGCTACATTCAGCGACTCTTTTTATTATAAGAAATTGATTCAACATTTAAAGGCTACATTTGGCGTCTCTGCCATTCGAAAAATTTATTATTTTTCTGACGGAGCTGGGCCTCAATATAAATAGAAGTTCAATTTTTTCTTCTCTACTCTTGCATGAATCTGAATGTGGTATTAGTGCAGAGTGGCATTTTTCCCGAGAGAAATTTTTTTAGGTGGTCCGTTTTACTTATTTTGACCCTATCATGTTTCCACAAAAACTTAGTAATTGACAATATCAAATTTTTGTAATTATTGGTGAGAGTGCTTCAAGAGCGACGGCTTAAGTTGTATTTCATAAAAATCTGTATAGTTATTGGAAAGTTATGAAATAAAATTAAAGTAGGTATATTTTCAATCGATTAAAAGCGTTAGAGTTCATATCACGAAAATATTTTTGACCATAGGGTTACCAAATTTTTCCTCTTATATTTTGCTCCTCTACCACATTACAAAATTTTTGGAGCGTGGAACAGGACAGCCTGTATATATCTTCTAACAGTAAAGTCGCAGGGACAGCTATAAAAAAAACAAGAATAAACTGCAGAAATATGTTGATGCTCCGTCACATAGGAGAAAAGACGGCCGACATGCCACTTAAACAGTTTACAGATAGGAATTTATTGGGTCATTCATTGAAAATTCAATGTAATGTGAACATTGCCAAAATTATAGATCAATTTGTTAGAAAGAAGCAAGGCAGATGTATCGTTAGAGGACTAAACACTGATTATAATGAAACTAAGCAGAAGGAATCTAAACATGATAACAGAAATCCGCTTCAATCGTAACAGAGTTCGAACTATAGATAATACTAGAAAGAAAATAAACTATTGTTTTTTGTAATAATGTTCTGTCCACCGACCATATAATTTCATGAAGTATAATTTTTCAGTTAGCAATTTAATATTTAACAGTTACCTAAGAAAGTAATCCATGTTTTCTTTAACAACATCATTTCTTATACTTGTCAATAAAAAAAATAATAAATCTTTAACATAAGATCCATAAGAACAGGTTTGAAAATCCATTATTTTTATCAAAGGTTCTTCATCATTTTTGTGATTTACCATAATATTATTGATCCAGAGGTCATTATGGTTCAACGTATTCCATGGTTCTTTTGTTTGATTAAAAAATAAATTAGGATTCGTCGTTTGTGTATCAAAAAGTGATTTTACTTTGGACATGTAGGGAGCGAATTCAGAAAAGTTGGCTAGTTCTTCGATGAAGATTTTTTGAGGTCGAAGAGGTTTCTTGGACTCATCCAAAGTATCACTGGAAGGGGCGTCATTTTCTTGAGGCAATTTTGGGAAAGTATTTTCAATAAAATCTTTTACAATTTGAAAAGATTCCGGTTTCTTCATCTTCATTGCAATAGGAATTGCATGTAATACTGCTAATTTTTTCAGAATAGCTTTGGAAGTGACAAAATCAAATCCAATATATCTGTTATCATTTTGGTATCCTAAAAAGGAATATATGTATTATTTTTATTCGTGTTGCATTGGGTACTAGGCGAGGACTCCGAATACTTATCACATTTTTTCTGAAAAGATGTTATTTAAATTGATAATTCGTTCAAAGAAACCCCGTTTAAAATGTTTCCAAATACAGGCTACAGTAGCGTAGTCAGAAATTCTGAGTCTTTAGGCAAACTTTTAATGCCCATGCCAAAAAGAAATGCCCCTAAAAAGTTTTAATTGCCTTGAAACAGAACGTCCCGAAGTTCGTTTATATAGAGACAATGAACAGGCTAAAAAGTTTTTGGTGTAGATACTCATTCAGCTGATTGCCGATTTGATTCTGGGGTGTAGTGGTGAATCCATGTTTCATCCGTTCTCATATATCGCATCATCAAATCCTTTTTATTGCGCCTAAACAGGTCCAAACACGTTGTTGTTTTTGGTTTACTGTGAGCAAACGCGATACCCATCTCGAACAGAGCTTTCTCATATCCAAATATTCATTCAAAATATGAACAACACATTCTTTTGATATCTTTAGGGTGTCAGTTATCTCACTTTACGGTCATTCAAAACAATTTTGTAACCACCTCATTTGGGCGTCCAGAGCGTTCAGCATCATTTGTATCTGTACGACAGCGTTTTTTTTTAAATTCAGCATACCAGTAAATGATGAGTAATTTTAAAGAGACAGAGTCTCCGTTACACTTATCAAGCCATTGTTTTGCTTGAACGGTATTTTTTCCCATCAAAAAACATTGTTTAATCAACACACGAAATTCGATTTTTTCCATTGTTTTAAAAATATCAAAAGTAGTGCCACTAAAACCACTGTAACTTGTAAACTAATCGTCGAAATGTCATGAAATTTTGACATGTATAGGATGAAGGTTGGTACTTCCTAAAAATCATATGGATTTTTTGAAAAGAGCAACATCTATGTGTCAGACCAAAAACTTTTCAGCCTACGTGTTATATATATATATATATATATATATATATATATATATATATATATATATATATATATATATATATATATATATATATTCAAAAGAATTTAGTAGTATAAGTTGTTGTCATATGATTAAGATAAAAATTTAAAATATGCTTTGTCACTGACTACTTTGGAATTTTGACATTTGTGGCACGATGACAGTACACAATAATTATCATCACCAAACCAACCACTTTATTTATGCACTCGACGCGCGTTTTGGTAAACTTGTTAGAATTATCAGGAGCAATGTTTGACTGTCCATGAAGTCAGTCATCGCTCCCGATGACGCATGTCGATTGCACAAATCAAGTTTTTGGTGTAGTAGGGCTAACTGTTGCGTAAACTAAGTTTGATATATATTTGGCAGTAACAGGCTATACGCAGCTTGCCCGTACTTAATTCTTAGGTATAATCAGGTAAAATAAAAAAGAATGACCATAAAGTTAATACAGGGAATTCGTAGAAATTAGGCTCAGTTTTATAGAAATTTCAAAAAAAGTTCAAACATTCTGGTATTACTCGGAGAAATTAGATAAAAAAGACTACTTACAGAAAACTTTCTCGCCCTATACAAAACAAATTATAAAAAAGATCTGAGAATGGAAGGGGCGATGATAATGTAACAGCTGTGAAATAGATAAATGATATGACAAAAGTACCTATATTGACGCGATATTATTAAAAAACATATTTGGAGAAAAAAGTTCTACAAGATGTGGCTAAAACAAAGTATTTAGATGAAAGTGAAAAAAATGCACATTTGAAGAAAATTATATTAAAATATAAATATATAAAATTATATTTAAATACCTTTGAAACTTTCATCATGACGCAAAACTAGACTTTACAATGCTCTCCTTAAGATGAGTTTTGAATATCAGTTAATAAACAACAGAAAAACTATAATGGTTAAGGTCAAAGGTTAAGAAAATTAATATTTGAATATTTGCAATCTATTAAGATATATAGAGCCGAAAATCGACCCATTATTTACCTAGACGAAATTTGGTTCGACATACACGATACTATAAAAAAAAAGGTGAGGTGATCCAAGTGACAAAGTTAAGATTACCGCTTCTTCAAACAAAGGAAAAAGGATTACAATAATATACTCTGATTGGGAGATCGGATGGATCTATACAAAGTTTTTGAAATAATTTCTAAAGAGAATTTGACCCGACAAAAAAAAGACTTCTCTATTACTTATATTGATACATAAAGTTGGAACTCACCTTGAGAAATTAAATTTTCCAAAAGCAAAACTGAATCATCATCGGGATGTTTTTTAGACAAATCTAAACTATATCTCGATCCATAATACTCGGGAATAAAGTCCAACTCAACTGCATTTTCTTTTGCAAAGTCTTCTAGTATTGGTAGTATTTCAGAGTACCACTTAATTTCATTTTCCATTGCTTGAAACAGCATACGAGAGTTATTTGATTTTTTATTTATTGGAAGCACTTTAGCAACTGAGTTAAATGAGTCAGAAAGTCCATTTTTTTCTACTTTAAAATCTACACGTAGAACTAAGCTAACAAAGTTTTCACCAGGTGCAGTAAGACGAGATATCTCAACATTTTTTACTGTTCCGTTGAATTGAACAATTTTCTCTACGTCTCTAATTGAATAGTCTCTAGAAGTCATTTTGTTTTGTCACAAATTTTCAAATAAATGTCCTAGTATAAGAATAAATGTAAGGCTAGAACGTTAATCGATAATATAAAATGTAATCTTATCTTCGTTCATAGTCTAGGAGCCGTTATTTTTGTCAATATACATAAAAAAAATATAAAATATTTATAGTAAAAAAACAAATTGATAAATGAAAAAATCTTTGTTATACATCAAATTACAATCTTTAATTTTTTAAAGGTATTTCTTACGAGTAACTGTTAAAAGTAGTTTTGCTTGAAATTTTTAGAAATAATAGATTTTAGCATGATGCATTGCTGCTGCAATATAAAGATGGTTTACCACGCCATATTGCTATAATTAATTGTAAAAGTTTTAGATATTTAACACGTAAAAGATAGGAGTCTATACTTTTTCTTGGATCAAAAACATGCGCTTTTTACAATTTTTGTTGTCGTATGTACATTAAAAAATAAAAAGCCACAAAAAAATATATACATAAAAAAGTTACTTTGCGTTCGTTTGTTAAAATATGAAGGCAGTTTACCTCCTAGTTGCAGCAACACTCTTAGATAAATATTACTTTTTAATGTATTTTATGAAGTGAATTTTCGCTGTGGCAACGTAGCTTGAAGAAGAATGTACGCACGGAAGCGGGCGTTCTTTCAAATTTTGAATCACTTTTACGCATTTCACTGATCGGACTTCCTTTTAAAAGATACTAGAATAAACGCGCATTTATTTAGTTCCAAAAATACGTAATAATCGATATATTTTTAATAAATAATCCAAAGTGTCGTTTAGATTAATTGTTATACATCGATACTAAATAAAAATAAATAACACGTGATTGCGTGCGGCGGGAACCAAGCGAGAAGCTACGTTACCACATTCATTATACCTTGAAAACCAACTTATTTTGCGTCATTCTCTACTATAATGTTGTCCCTTCTTCTCGGAAGAAATACCTTAAATATATGAATAATGACGTTTCCTGTACTTTTTAAAGGGAGCAGTGAAATTATTGATCAATGTTCGGCATGTCATTTTGGTAATCGTTGCCATTTCTTGTCTGAAATTGTCTTTTAATTGTCTCAGAGAGCACGGATTGTTACTGCAAACTTTAGTTTTGGGAGTCAAGAGAAAATTCCTTTGGCGCCAAATCATGACCATATAAATAATTTTCTGCATGACTTGCGAAAATGTGGTTAAAAACGTGTTATGTTGACTTATCATGCTGAAACTAAATTTTCTGGCTATAACAAACTAAATTTCACTAAGATGTTATGAAGAAGCTCTCACTTATCCCATATTTTCCAAATTAACAGTTGATGTGCGGTCTTTGTCATCCTTAAAGAGCATTGCGACCTAAGGCGTCACTAAAGGGAAAGGTTAATGCTTCCGAAGCCTTGCCGTTGTGTTTATTGGGTTCCAGTAATAACAATTAAGGTGGAAAAAATATTATAAAAATATATAACGAACTTAAGCTTCTGAGCAATACCAGTTACTTTTAATCTTGCACTAGCTGTATCTTGTAAAGGTCTAGATATAAATGCTTATGAAGAATGTGTCGTTACAAACTCTTACGGCAGTTGCACTTTGGTGTATTGAAAGATCGGGATTCGCGTGAACTGATAGTCGAACGTACCCTTTCTTGATGTCCTTATTCATCCTCCTCAAGCTTTACTTAAAGTTGAATCTGTTTCTTTAAATTTACCCCTCCCGCTCATTGCATTTAACAAACCAACTAAATTTAAAATAGTTAGGGGGCATACACTTTCAAACTATCGAGTTTCTTAGTTAAATTTTTAGGGTTCTAGTCCAAACCCTGGTGTTCTCTGTATTTAAATATGCGTCTGAAAGTTGGACAGTTAAAATAGCAGACCGAAAACAAATAGACGCGTTTGAAATGTTTTGCTGGCGGAAAATGTTGAATGTTTCCTGGACTGAACATCGAACTAACGTGTCCATTCTGAACGAAATTAAGCCCACCCAACGGCTACTAACTACAGTGCTTGCTTAAATATTGCGGTTCTTTGGTCATTTGACTAGAAGCAAGCACATGGAAAAATTGGTTATCTAGGGAAAGCCTGAGGGCAGGAGAAGAATAGGTAGATCTCCCATGCGCTAGATAGATACCATGGAGAGAGTATTCTAACGTGGAACACGCGGTAAAGGTCACAGACAATCGATTAAAGTGGCAGAACACTGTCAGAAACGTTATAAAAGAGTTGGAAATCCAGGTCAAATCATGATATTCATAGTTATTTGATCACCGGACGTCTGTAAAGATGTTGGATTGAGGATGATGACCTTAAGAAGGTGTACACACAGGGGAAATATATATGAAAGGATATGTGTGTGTCAAAGTCAACAGTGTATGGAATATGATTTTTAAAGAAAAACTCTGTGGTCTGTTGTTGTCTCTCATTGAGTAGTCACTATGGTTCAACACTATCAGTCACTTGTATCTTGTGCTCTAATTGTAAATTTAATGATAATGACCATGGCGTTAACTAAAGAATTGGAATTTTTGGTTCGGGTGAGCGAGTACAACTTTTAAAAAACGATACTGTTGTTCTTTTAAACACATTCTTTTAATTGAACATATGACTTCAAATGTGTTACTCAAAAGCCCGGATATGGTCTGGGATCAGTTTCACGAATATGTGTGAACATTTGTAAACTTTGTTTACGGGATTTTATTTTTAAAAAGAGGTCCAAAAGTTATGTTGTATTTATTTCTGAAAGTAACGGACGGTTTAATTTGAAAAAAGTTACATATTAGGAGATATTTTTTTATGGTCTAGCACACGTGCTACAGGGAAGTCCCTAAAGCGCTCCAGGAGCGGCATGTGTGTGGAAAAAGCGATTCACGTTGTTCTTGAATGGCTGTAAATTGTACTCGGTGGGAAACACAGCACTAGGTAAATTATTCCAAAGGGATGATGTTCTTCATATAAAAGACTGCTTGAAAAGCGTTGTACGCGGAGTAACAAGATGTGAAGTATTAGCGCGACGTGTATTTCTAATATGCACTGATCTGGAAGGAATTAAGCGGGTCACATCCTTCGAACACTTTCCATGAAAATATTTGTAGAACAGACTCAAGTTGTCAACTGTTCTTCGATATTCCAGCGAATCAAGGCCGCCGGTCAGTTCAGGGTCTCAAATCAGACGAACAGCTCTTCTCTGAAAAAACACAATCCAACAAATGCAGTGTGTGTTTGGGAGCGGAGCCCCAAACATGGGAGCAATATTCCATAGTTGGTCGAATTTAAGCTTTGTACAGAATTAACAGTTGTTGTGGAGTGTAAAGCTTTTTGGTTCGAAATAATATTCTCAACTTTTGAGAAGCTCTCCTTGCTATGCCTGCAATGTGTTCATGCCAGGACATATTTGCTTCCAAATTAACGTCCAACAAATTGAGTGACGATGCTAGGGGAATGGAGTGCCCCGATATGACTATGCCGGGTTCGGCAACGTTAACTTTTTTAGGAAAAACTGCCGCCTGGGATTTTGTAGCGTTAAATTCCACTTGGTTACTATCACCCCAAGATATAATTTCTTCCAGGTCAGTTGAACGACCTCCTGCTGTGGATATTCGCCTGAGTAGCCGATGTCCAAACGTTTCAAAGTGAATGAAGAGATAAGCGTACTGTTATCTGCAAAACTGTAGATTGGATTCCTGGTCTTTTCCAGCAGATCGTTAATGTAAATAAGATAGAGAGTAGGAGACAGTATGGAGCCTTGGGACACACCGGCGTTGATAGTGAAGGTGTTAGAAATAAATCTGTCGACCGCCATTCGTAAAGATCGCTCTCTGAGGAAACATGAGAGCCACCAACAGAACTTTTCAGACATACCATAAGAGCGTAGCTTAGCCAACGGTCTATCATGCCAAACACGGTCGAATGTCAAGAGCAAGCGCTCGAGATTCTCCAAAGTGTTCAATTGCGTTGTTCCAAACATGTGCTACATAAGTTAGAAGATCTCTTGTTGATCTATGTTTACGAAAGCCATACTGGTGATCGCTAATAATGTCGAATCCTTCAAGATATTTTAGAAGATGCTGATTGATAACCTTTTCCATGACTTTCGATATTATTGAAAGCAGTGCTACTGGACGGTAGTTATTTAGCAAGGTCTTCTTGCGCCTTTAAGGTATCGGCTGAACTGTGGCACATTTCCAGCAGGAAGGAAATATTCCCTTTCTGTAGGGTAGGTTGAAAACTCTACAGAAAACCGGTGTTAGTTTCCTCGTACAGTTTTTGAGAACTATAGCAGGTATTCCGTCAGCGCCAGAAGCCGCTTTATGATACGCTGTCTGAAGACAACATCGGGCATCCTTAACTGCAATTTGGGAATAGTTGGTGGTATTTTTCCTTGGAAATCGACAGTAGAATGTGAAGCAAAAGTTAAGCCAACAAGTTCGCTTTCTCAACAGGTGTCGTTGCAATAGAATTATCTGGCTGTGTGAGTGATGGTATGGTGGATTTGGTGAAATTTTGACTAACTGCCTTAGCGACTGGCCAAAAGGACCTGGAATTGTTGGGACAAGCGAGAAGTTTGTTCCTAATTCGTTGATTGTGTGCCTCCTTGGTTTCGTCGATAATTCCTTTGCATCTGTTCCGGGCACGAACAAAGGTGTTACGATTTATGGTGTTAGGATTTTCACGCCATTGTCGGTAGGCAAGATATTTAGAAGCAACACCTTCTTTGCATTTTTGGTCAAATCAAAGCATGCCGTTGGAGGGGCATTTCTTTGAAAACGGGATGTAAGCTTTCATACCAGCCAAAATAACATCGGAAGTTAAAATAACATCGGAACTGCTGTAACGGCTTTTTAAATAGGCGGCGATTTAAGAAACAATTTTCTACTTATTGTTTTAGATGGGTGACTGCTTGGGAAAGATAGGTGTACATATTAGAACGCCTTATACACCAAAAATATTAGATTTATTAATACTTAAAAGTATTGTTATTACTTTACAAAATTCATCTAGGTAGGTTAAACAGTTAGAATAAGAGTTTGTTTTAAAGTTTATGAAAAAAAAAAACTTTGGCTAAAATAATTAAGAGAGTAGAATATCTCCTATACTGTTAAGCCAATGTCTCTCTGGTTAATCTTGACAAAAACAATAACAACTTTTTGACATAAATTGTCTGTAATATTAATCACTTGTTAATTAAAAAGAAAGTATTACATGAACGGTATTTTTTTTCAGAAGTGGAAATGATGTGATTTGTATTCGTAGCACGATAAGATACGTTATCTCAAAAAGTTCACCGGTTTAAAATTTTTAAATAATTTATCGTGAAAATTTCAATTGTATCCCTAGTGGGGATGTGATTTGTTTCCAAAATATTAGCAAACTCTATTTTGCTAGAGAGTTGTGTGTTGTTTCAAAACCTATAATCTTAGATGATGGTCATGTTCTGTGAACGAAAACTAACGATTTTACTTTTGTTATATCGTAGTAAAATACCATAAATTGTACCTAAAACTCAAATGCTGTTTTCAGTTTTTGGTACGCCAGTACGGGTTAAGTTTTGTTCTTCGTTTATCGATCCTGGCTCGACTGAAGAGCCGTAATACGGCCAAATGCGTCCCGGAATAGTTTAATAAATCAGAGAACAGTGGACACACTGCTAAAAATAGATTTTGCCATTTTCAGTGGTGCTATATTGAACTACATATGCATAGGGTAGAACCCTTGTCGAATCGCTCTGCCTGTTGTGAATTTTGGCAATGTGCTGTCCAAGTTTTGTTCTGTTTATCGATTCTGCTTCAATGGATGAGTCGTGATTCGGTGAAATGTGGCGGCTCGTGACTCCGTGGCGTAGCAACTTGCTTGTGGTGCCGAAGGTCGGGTTCCAATCCTGACAGGTCAGTTTCTTATTAATTTATTTAAGTACATTTGGCCTGCCCACGTACATAGCTAGTAGTTGTTTTGCATAAATCCAATAACGTCCGTATTGTCTAAAAGGTGCTGTGAAATACAAAAATGTACAACGTTGACGCGTTTTACCACATCCTCGCCGATATCCTATAAAAAGGGTAAAATCCCTGCTCAGGCGGGTAGGTGAACAATAAAAAAAATGCGTCTCGGGATAGATTGACAAAAGAGAGAATAGTGGGACAGACTAGTAAAATATGGACTGGCTCCATTTTTAGTAGTATTCGGGTATTGACTGAATGATAACAGATGGGCACGCCGTATAGTTGAATGGAGGTCTAGAGAACACAAAAGATGCAGAGGTAGACCACAGACAAGTTGGACCGGCGACATAAAAAGATTAGCAGGATATGATTGGATGCAAAAAGCAAACAACAAAACTCATTGGATACAACTTGGGGAGGCTTACATCCGCCTATGGGTGGAATAAGCTAACGATAATTATGATGATTGTTGATGCTTACTGGTTGTTTGTTCACTGTAAACTGAGATGTGGGGAGTTGTGCGTGGTACTTGCCGTATGTTATTGTCTTTTGTAATTACGCATTTCCATGCTGCTGGCAATTGACCTCATAATATCTTTTGTTTAAGGTGCTACTTTTCTCAACTCCGATGGATTTTCGAATGATTCTTATTTTGTAGTGTTGCATGCAACTGTTAAAATCGAATTGGTGGTTTATCGCTAGATGGCGTTGAAAGAGAGCTGATGTAATTTACTTGTTACAGATGCTAAGTTTTTGTATTGGTATTTCGTATTGCACTCATGACAATTGCTACATAGAATGATGTATACGCCCTGATCTTCAGAAATTTAGGGCCAATACTTCTTTTAAATATGGCTGAAGAACTGTCAACTACCACCACCATCCTATTATTAAATCTTCTAAAAAGAACATTTTGAACTTTTTCTTTAAAACATTTCCTTCGTGCCAGGAAATAAACTTCAGAATATATGCACTACTTGCGAGCGTGGAAGATTTCACTTAACGACGACTATAAAATCACAGAATGATATGCCGACACTGCATCTAGAATAATTTATTCACAAACATTAGACGATTTAAACATGTAAAATGTGGGTATTACGTGAAGTCTTATAAACTGAATATTTGGCTGTGATGGCATTTTCATTTACTCTTGAATATAAAAGTAAATGAGAAAAACTAATTTTAAAAGAAATACAAAACCACTAATAGAAAGAGTGCAATAAACGTTGCAGTCATTAAAGTTTTCCCTTAATGAGACCTTATTTTTCATTAATACAGAGTTTTCTCATTATTTTAAGTAAACCAAAAAAATTAGATACTATATGAATAAATGAGGATAACACAGGTATACAAAAAAAAATCTCTATCTTTTAAGTGAGATACGTGTTTTCTTAAGTATTTTTAGTGTTGCGTACAGAACACTTATAAGATCACTTAGGTGTTTGTCTGTCTGTCTGTCACATCCGATTTTTTCCGAAACTATTTGACATAGAAAGTTGAAGTTTGGTAATAATATAGGAATTGATGGCCTCATCAGAGCCGCGTAGTTTTGAAAGCTAAATTTTGACTTAAGGGGTTAGTTTTGAGGGGTGAAATCGGAAGTGAAAAAAAATTTTTTTTTACTAGGTCATTGAGTGTGGTGTCGAATGTGAAATGTGGCTTATGAAAACACGAGTAAATATATATATAATATATATATATATATATATATATATGTATATATATATATATATATATATATATATATATATATATATATATATATATATAATGTAATGTAATACTTGCGCATACTTTTCTTTGTATTATTTTTAAAAAATCGGGAAAAATTGCTGTCCCTCTACCTTATCTCGAAAAGTACTGATCAAAAAATTTTGAAAAAAAATTTTTCTCCACGGGATATAGATTGAACGAAAATTATCACGAGTGCATTAGCTAGGGGTTATATACAGTCAGTAGGGCTAAACAAAGGGATTTTTCAAGAATTTTTCCTGAGAAAACTTTTAAATTAATTAATGTAAAAATTTTTACACATATTCTGGTAACTTTTAGCTATATTTCAACATTTTTTAATTGTAAAAATAATAATTTTGAAGGCTGCTATAGGTGATCTCCAGGAGCTCCTCTCAAATAAGGCGTCTTGCGGTGACCACGATATTTCTGGACTGGATCATCTAAAATGAAAAAACCAAACGGATATCGTTAAAGTAATGTAAAATCTAGTTATTAATCGAAGGAATAAGCAAAATACAATTTTTTGCGAAAATAGCGTCTTCTCAAGAAAAAAAAAAGATTTTTGGCCAAAATTTTGGCCGCAAAAAATTTTATTTTGCTTATTCCTTCGATTAATAACTAGATTATACATTACTTTACCGATATCCGTTTGGTTTTTGCATTTTAGATGATCCAGTCCCGAGATATCGTGGTCACCGCAAGACGCCTTTTTTGAGAGGAGCTCCTGGAGATCAGCTATAGCAACCTTTAAAATTATTATTTTTACAATTAAAAAATGTTGAAATACAGTTAAAAGTTACCAGAATATGTGTAAAAATTATTACATTAATAAATTTAAAAGTTTACTCAGGAAAAATTCTTGAAAAATCCTCTTTTTTAGCCCTCCTGACTGTATATAACCCCTTAAGAATTTCTCTGGTATATAGAAAAAAACAAAAATTTCAAGGTCATCAGTTTTCAGTAAAGATTGGAAACAAACTTTGTTGAAAACTCATTTGGGGTGTGTTTTGTGAAGTCACTATCATTTTATACCACCGTAACAAAATTTTTTATTTTAAAAGCAATTAACGTACGGAACACTAATTGTACAAGTTCAACTTGCCCTTGACCGGTTATTTTATGCTGAATCTAAAAAATCATAAAAAAAGACATCCACCGTAAGGTTTTTTTTTTTCAGAAAACATACTTAAAGTTGCCAGAAAACTATTAAATTGAAAAAATACATTACATTAAATAATGTAAAGGTGTATAACCATTAAAATTGTGGAATAAAACTATTATTTCGGACATCTTTAAATGTTCTGAATCTACATTTATCATTAAAAATTAAAAATATTAGGTTTTAGTATTCAAGTTTAATAAAAAACACGCATACACCACCTTTACTCAGGAACTACGTAACGAAATGCTGTTTAAAATAAATATGTGCAGCCATTAAATTAAATAACCGGTCAAGTGCAAGCTGAACTTGCACAATTAGTGTTCCGTACGTTGATTGCTTTTAAAATAAAAAAAAATTGTTACGGTGGTATAAAATGATCGATCAGTGACTTCACAAAACACACCACAAAGGAGTTTTCAACAAAGTTTGTTTCTAATCTTTACTGAAAACTGATGACTTTGAAATTTTTGTCTTTTTTATATACCAAATAAATTATTAAAGGTAATGAATGCACTTGTGATAATTTTTGTTCAATCTACACCCCGTGGAGAGCATTCCAGAATTTTTTCAAAATTTTTATATATGTATATATATATATATATATATTACTCGTGTTTTCACAAGCTTTCATTTGACACCACACTCGATGACCTAATAAAAAAAAAATTTTTTCACTTCCAATTTCACGCCCCAAAACTAATCCCTTAAGTCAAAATTTAACTTTCAAAACTACACAGCTTTGATGAGGCCATCAATTCCTATATTATTACCAAATTTCAACTTTCTATGACAAATAGTTTTGGAGAAAATCGGGTGTGACAGACAGACAGACAGACACCGAAGTGATCTTATAAGTGTTCCGTACGGAACACTAAAAATTGTTTTTAATTTTTATTAATATTAAACAAAACTCCCTCGCTCACATTCGTTCGCTCAGTCACTTACTCACATAGTCACTCATTCATATACTCCCATAGTCACTCGCTCACTCACTTCTACACTCACTCACTCGCTCGTTTACACACTCACATTCTCCCATATTCACCCAATCATCTATCCACAAAATTAACTTCTAAAACTGTCAAGGGATAAATATTAGACTGCATTTTGTAACCTTTTTTTCCTAAATAGTAAACGGATATTTACTTAAAAAAGCATTTTACCAACTACATAGCACCCTTGTGTTAAAACCGAGTTTTTTGTGGAAACTGAACAAAAACTTTATTTTTTGATGTTAAGTCAGGATTAAGCACTTCAAAAAACAATGGAAATAATAGTTTTGTTCAATATTACAAAAAATTAAAAACATTTTTTTAGTTTAGCGGTTGCACATATTTATTTTAACAGCATTTTGCTACGTAGCTTAGTTAAAGGTGGTGTATGCGTGTTTTTTGGTTAAACAAGAACACTAAAACTTAATATTTTTAAAATTTTTATGGAAAATATAAATTCAGAACATTTAAAGATGTCCGAAATATTAGTTTTATCCATAATTTTATTGATTGTACAGTTTTACATTATTTATTAAAATGTATTATTTTCAATTTAATAGCTTTTTGGAAACTTTAAGTGTTTTCCGAAAAAAGCCTGACAGTGGATGTCTTTTTTTATGTTTTTTTTTTTTGATAGAAAGACAGAGATTTTTTTTGTATAAAATTAAACATTAGGATATGTTACAATACAAAGTTTATTTTTTAATAAATTCGAGCACTCTTTTCAGTTTGACTAGATGGTTGTAAAGTTCCATCGTATGACAGGATTCATTTTTGTAAAAATTCTCCTGTCGAAGTAGGCCTGCCTCCCTTTAAAATCGAGTCCTATTTCTGGAAGTACTGGATCCGTCAAAAAAAGGACCTGCCCCCAGTCATTTGGTGTGAAATATTTAAATTAGTCCAAAAAGTCGGGTGCTAATTATTACTGAGCTACCCATAGTGGGTTTTGGATGAAAAGGAAGTTTTTGCTAATAAAATCGCCAGCACCCCGAGTTTAATTTAAATCTTTATCAAGGCTTTTTATACCGTAGGTTTTTTTATGCAACTTAGTTATTTATAGGTCGACTGAGAGTTCTACACAACAAATATTTTTAGGCTTACACTATAAATAACCTTGAAAAAGACTTAAACCAAAGTCGAATTATTGATAATTTTATAAAGAAAAAAATTGTATTTGGTTCTAAATACACTTTTGGCAATTTAGTAGTAAAATGTGGGTATTACGTGAAGTTTTATAAAGTGGATATTTGGCTGTGATGGCATTTTCATTTACTTTTGAATATAAAAATAAATGAGAAAAAACTAATTTTAAAATAAAAAAATACGAAACCATAGATAGAAAAAGGGCAATAAACGTTGCAGTCATTAAAGTTTTCCCTTAATGAGACCTTATTTTTGATGAATACAGAGTTTTCTCAATATTTTAAGTAAACTGAAAAAAATTAGATAATATATGAATAAATGAGAATAATTAAACATTAGGATTAATAGTAAATACGAAGTATATTATTTTAATAAGTTCGAACACTCTTTTCAGTTTGATTAGATGCTTGTAAAGTTCCATTGTATTACAGAGTTCTCTTTTGTAAAAATTCTTATGTCGAAGTAGGCCTGCCTCCCTTTAAAATCGAGTCCTATTTCTGGAAGTACTGGATCCGTCAAAAAAAGGACCTGCCCCCAGTCATTTGGTGTGAAATATTTAAATTAGTCCAAAAAGTCGGGTGCTAATTATTACTGAGCTATCCATAATGGGTTTCGGATGAACAAGGAGTTTTTGCTTATAAAATGACCAGCATCCCGACTTTAATTTAAATCTTTATCAAGGCTTTTTATACCGTAGGTTTTTTTATGCAACTTAGTTATTTATAGGTCCACTGAGAGTTCTACACAACAAATATTTTTAGGCTTACACTATAAATAACCTTGAAAAAGACTTAAAGTAAAGTCGAATTATTGATAATTTTATAAAGAAAAAAATTGTATTTGGTTCTAAATACACTTTTGGCAATTTAGTAGTAAAATGTGGGTATTACGTGAAGTTTTATAAAGTGGATATTTGGCTGTGATGGCATTTTCATTTACTTTTGAATATAAAAATAAATGAGAAAAACTAATTTTAAAATAAAAAAATACGAAACCATAGATAGAAAAAGGGCAATAAACGTTGCAGTCATTAAAGTTTTCCCTTAATGAGACCTTATTTTTGATGAATACAGAGTTTTCTCAATATTTTAAGTAAACTGAAAAAAATTAGATAATATATGAATAAATGAGAATAATTAACCATTAGGATTAATAGTAAATACGAAGTTTATTATTTTAATAAGTTCGAACACTCTTTTCAGTTTGATTAGATGCTTGTAAAGTTCCATTGTATCACAGAGTTCTTTTTTTGTAAAAATTCTTATGTCGAAGCAAGCTTCCCTTTAACATCGTGCCCTATTTCTGGAAGTACTGGGTCCGTCAAAAAAAGGAACTGCCCCCAGTCATTTGGTGTGAAATATTTAAATTAGTCCAGAAATTTGGGTGATAATTATTACTGAGCTATCCATAATGGGTTTCGGATGAACAAGGAGTTTTTTGCTTATAAAATCACCAGCATCCCGACTTTAATTTAAATCTTTATCAAGGCTTTTTATACCGTAGGTTTTTTTATGCAACTTAGTTATTTATAGGTCGACTGAGAGTTCTACACAACAAATATTTTTAGGCTTACACTATAAATAATGTTAAAAAAGACTTAAAGTAAAGTCGAAATATTGATAATATAATAAAGAAAGGAATTGTATTTGGTTTTAAACACACTTTTGGCGATTTAGTAGTAAAATGTGGGAATACGGGAAGTCTTATAAAGTGAATATTTGGCTGTGATAGCATTTTCATTTACTTTGGGATATAAAAATAAATGAGCAAATCTAATTTTAAAAAGAAATACGAAACCATCTATAGAAAGAGGGCAATAAACGTTGCAGTCGTTAAAGTTTTCCCTTAATGAGACCTTACTTTTTATTAATACAGAGTTTTCCCATTATTTTAAGTAAACTGAAAAAATTACATAATATATGAATAAATGAAATAATGAAAATAATTAAATAAACAAACAAAGTTTATTATTTTAGTAAATTCGTACACTCTCTTCAGTTTGATTAGATGCTTGTAAAGTTCCATTGTATCACAGGGTTCTTTTTTGTAAAAATTCTCCTGTTGAAGCAAGCCTGCCTTTAAAATCGAGTCCTATTTCTGGAAGTACTGGGTGCGTCAAAAAAAAGCACCTGTCCAGGCTGTCAAGGCTTTTCATACCATAGGTTTTTTTTATGTAACTTAGTTATTTATAGGTCGACTGACTGAGGATTAATAGGATTAATAGTAAATACAAAGTTTATTATTTTAAAATGTTCGGACACTCTTTTCAGTTTGACTAGATGCTTGTAAAGTTCCATTGAATCACAGGGTTCTTTTTTGTAGAAATTCTCCTGTCGAGGCAAGCCTCTCTTTAAAATCGAGCCCTATTTCTGGAAGTACTGGGTCCGTCAAAAAAAAGGACCTGCCCCCAGTCATTTGGTGTGAAATATTTAAATTAGTCCAGAAATTTGGGTGCTAATTATTACTGCGCTATCCATAGTGGGTTTCGGATGAAAAGAAAGTTTTTGCTTATAAAATCACCATCATCCCGACTTTAATTTAAATCTTCGTCAAGACTTTTCATACCGTAGGTTTTTTTATGTATCTTAGTTATTTATAGGTCGACTGAGAGGATTAATAGAATTAATAGTAAATACAAAGTTTTTTACTAGATGCTTGTAAAGTTCCATTGAATCACACGGTTCTTTTTTGTAAAAAATTCTCCTGTCGAAGCAAGCCTCCCCTTAAAATCGAGCCCTATTTCTGAAAGTACTGGGTCCGTCAAAAAAAGGACCTGCCCCCAGTCATTTGGTGTGAAATATCCACAGTGGGTTTCGGATGAAAAAGAATTTTTTGCTTATAAAATTACCAGCATCTCGCCTTTAATTTAAATCTTTATCAAGGCTTTTCATAGCGTAAGTTTTTTTTATACAACTTAGTTATCTATATGAGGTGATTGCAAAAGTTCGTGCCCGACTTTCATAGATGGCGGAAGCATGCACTTTTGACTGTGTTGATGTTTCTTGTATAAACATATTATTAACTGACAGTTATCTAAAAAGATATTTATTTGGTTCATACTCCTGCTCTTGGGATAGTTAAAAAGTGGTTTGGTTGATTATGACATGGTGACTTCAATCTAAATAATAAACTTGGCTATGGGCGATCTCCAGGCATTGATAATGACTTTATCCGTGACTTAGTCACTAATAATCCACGGATTACTACTGAAGAGTGAGAGTGAAACTAAATGTTGACAATCCGACTGCATTTCGTCATTTCAAGCAATTTGGATACACTTCAAAATTCGATATATAGGTGCCGCACGTTTTGACAGAACGGAACAAATTGAACCGTGTTTCCACAGTCATTTCTCTCCCCGGTCAACAAAACTTGGGTCAAGTCATAACTGGAGATGAAAAATGAGTTGTGTATAACAACACAATAAGAAAAAGAAACTGGAAGCGTGGACATGGAAGAGAAGAATCTATAGCAAAAGCTGAATTCCATCCAATGAAATTGTTGTTATGTGTCTAGGGGATTGCAGAGGAATAATTTTTACGAGCTTCTGTCACATGGCCAAACAATAACTGCAGAGAAGTACTGTGAGAAATTTACCCTACTCGATGTTAAAATCCAAACAAAACGTCCAAATTTGGTCAATTGAAAAGGCTTCATCTTTCATCATGACAACGCTAGACCACATGTCGCTCAACAGACACTGCAAAAACTTAAGGAGTTAAAATGGGAAATCCTCCAGCACCCACCGTGTTCCCCTGACCATGCTCCTTCAAATTTTCATCTGTTTCGTTCTCTGCAATAAGTTGAATGGCAAAAAATTTGATTCTATGGAAGAAGTCAAAAACTACTTTACGACTATCTTTGAAGAGAAACCATCAAATTCTACAAAGACGGAATTCAATAATTTGTAAAACGATGGTGGACAGTTATAGAAAATGATGGAGAGCATATTATTGATTAATACAATGCATGAAAATGTGTTGTATTTAATTTGGTTTCTAATCGGGCATGAACTTTTACAATCACCCAATAGGTTAACGGAGAGTTATACATAACAAATATTTTTAGTAGTACACTGTAAGTAGCCTCGAAAAACACTAGAAGTAAAGTCGAAATATTGATAATTTTATTTGGTCTTAAATATACTATTGACAATTTAGTAGTTTAATTAGTACCAGTAATGACACATCAAGTCATAATCAACCGTTAAATTTATCCTAAATTCTAAATTAATAGAGCTATCCTCTAATTTAACGGCTGTAATTACTTTGATATAGGCCAATTTCTAAACATAATTACGGAATATCAAAACGTCACATGTAACACCGGAATAAATGACAAGGCTATTAGTAAGCTCTCGTAACTGGATTTAATCCGTTCGCGTAATATGATGTCAAATTTAAATGATTTTTCAAAACAGAATTAAATTTTAGTAATAAAATCACCCATCATCCCGACTTTAATTTAAATCTTCGTCAAGACTTTTCATACCGTAGGTTTTTTTTTTATGTATCTTAGTTATTTATAGGTCGACTGAGAGGATTAATAGAATTAATAGTAAATACAAAGTTTTTACTAGATGCTTGTAAAGTTCCATTGAATCACACGGTTCTTTTTTGTAAAAATTCTCCTGTCGAAGCAAGCCTCCCCTTAAAATCGAGCCCTATTTCTGAAAGTACTGGGTCCGTCAAAAACAGACCTGCCCCCAGTCATTTGGTGTGAAATATCCACAGGGTTTCGGATGAAAAAGAATTTTTTGCTTATAAAATTACCAGCATCTCGCCTTTAATTTAAATCTTTATCAAGGCTTTTCATAGCGTAAGTTTTTTTTATGCAACTTAGTTATCTATATGAGGTGATTGCAAAAGTTCGTGCCCGACTTTCATAGATGGCGGAAGCATGCACTTTTGACTGTGTTGATGTTTCTTGTATAAACATATTATTAACTGACAGTTATCTAAAAAGATATTTATTTGGTTCATACTCCTGCTCTTGGGATAGTTAAAAAGTGGTTTGGTTGATTATGACATGGTGACTTCAATCTAAATAATAAACTTGGCTATGGGCGATCTCCAGGCATTGATAATGACTTTATCCGTGACTTAGTCACTAATAATCCACGGATTACTACTGAAGAGTGAGAGTGAAACTAAATGTTGACAATCCGACTGCATTTCGTCATTTAAAGCAACTTGGATACACTTCAAAATTCGATATATAGGTGCCGCACGTTTTGACAGAACGGAACAAATTGAACCGTGTTTCCACAGTCATTTCTCTCCCCGGTCAACAAAACTTGGGTCAAGTCATAACTGGAGATGAAAAATGAGTTGTGTATAACAACACAATAAGAAAAAGAAACTGGAAGCGTGGACATGGAAGAGAAGAATCTATAGCAAAAGCTGAATTCCATCCAATGAAATTGTTGTTATGTGTCTAGGGGATTGCAGAGGAATAATTTTTACGAGCTTCTGTCACATGGCCAAACAATAACTGCAGAGAAGTACTGTGAGAAATTCACCCTACTCGATGTTAAAATCCAAACAAAGCGTCCAAATTTGGTCAATTGAAAAGGCTTCATCTTTCATCATGACAACGCTAGACCACATGTCGCTCAACAGACACTGCAAAAACTTAAGGAGTTAAAATGGGAAATCCTGCAGCACCCACCGTGTTCCCCTGACCATGCTCCTTCAAATTTTCATCTGTTTCGTTCTCTGCAATAAGTTGAATGGCAAAAAATTTGATTTTATGGAAGAAGTCAAAAACTACTTTACGACTATCTTTGAAGAGAAACCATGCAAATTTCTACAAAGACGGAATTCAATAATTTGTAAAACGATGGTGGACAGTTATAGAAAATGATGGAGAGCATATTATTGATTAATACAATGCATGAAAATGTGTTGTATTTAATTTGGTTTCTAATCGGGCATGAACTTTTACAATCACCCAATAGGTTAACTGAGAGTTATACATAACAAATATTTTTAGTAGTACACTGTAAGTAGCCTCGAAAAACACTAGAAGTAAAGTCGAAATATTGATAATTTTATTTGGTCTTAAATATACTATTGACAATTTAGTAGTTTAATTAGTACCAGTAATGACACATCAAGTCATAATCAACCGTTAAATTTATCCTAAATTCTAAATTAATAGAGCTATCCTCTAATTTTAACGGCTGTAATTACTTTGATA
Source organism: Pachyrhynchus sulphureomaculatus (assembly GCA_019049505.1). Taxonomy (NCBI): domain Eukaryota; kingdom Metazoa; phylum Arthropoda; class Insecta; order Coleoptera; family Curculionidae; genus Pachyrhynchus; species Pachyrhynchus sulphureomaculatus. The sequence continues at coordinate 166,095,901 of CM032454.1, read as the reverse complement.
TAGGCCAATTTCTAAACATAATTACGGAATATCAAAACGTCACATGTAACACCGGAATAAATGACAAGGCTATTAGTAAGCTCTCGTAACTGGATTTAATCCGTTCGCGTAATATGATGTCAAATTTAAATGATTTTTCAAAACAGAATTAAATTTTAGTAATTAATGACTAAAATAAGACTGATTTTTGTTTTTTCCCTTTGTCGAACTTAGCTTTGCTAATGAGTCGTGATAGGACAAATTTATTAATAATTCTTATTTTCATCCTTCAATTGAGACGGATCTAATCCTTATTAGGATTCACTTATCTCAAAATATTTAACCATTTTATACCAAATATTTACTGCTCTTAGAAATCAATTACCGTTATAACAATAATTTCTTGTATATATATATATATATATATATATATATATATATATATATATATATATATATATATATACAAGGTGTTATGATAATCGCTTAATATAATGAAATTGGTGAATCTTTACAGAAAAATGAATTGCATAAAAATACTCACAAATAGCGCTTCTACTTTATAACAAAAAAATTCGACTCTAAAGGAATGATGAAATGAGTGAAATCAAAAATTGCACTCTGCCACTGGTTAACAAACAAATAGGATATATAATGTTGCTGTGGTTTGACTACAAGTTTCATAACAACAATATGGGATTAGTTGGATTTAGTGATAATACATAAATAACAAAATGATTATAAAAGCAATTAAAGTAAAAAGACAATCAACTGTATGGGCATACCAACATATAATGATTTATTACATTTTGTGTTATTTTATACGAAAGAATAGTTTTAAATAATTAAAAAATATAACAAAGATTTTAAACGGTGTGTGGTTAATACATGATCAATGAATTATTAGTTAGAAAATACAGCAAAGTAAGTAACCAGTAATCAGTTATCTCCATCTCTCGAGTTAATGTCATTAGAAATATCTCCCATTTTTTCCCTTTCATCGAAAAACTTTGGATTTGTCACAAGATTATTTACTATTTCAGTATTACTCTTGGAATTGTATTCTTGTATTAGAACAGTTTTTCTCAAATTCTGGTTCCATTTTGTTTAAACATGTAAGGCGAACTGTAACATCAACGTCAGCTGTTAAGGGACCATAACCTAGAAGATGTAAAAAAACACAACTTGTCATCATAATCATAAATAAAAAAATTATTAAATATTATTTTTTCTAGGTATACGTATGATTTACTATTACCTTAATTTATTATTAGATTAATTGTTTTTCAAACTTTCAAATTTACAATTATTAAATACAGTCACATATTGTGCAACGCTGGGAAATTTTCATATCTTGTTAATCGTTTTTGTCTTCGTTCGTCCAGTGACAACCATTAATCTAGTGTCAGGTGCGGGCTGGATTGACGATAAAATCCAGCTTTGACTTTAATTTTTCGAAAATGTGCAGATGTTAATATGACTTCATGAGCTACTAATTTCAAGATATTAAACGATTTTCATATATATATATATATATATATATATATATATATATATATGTATGTATATATATATATATATATATATATATATATATATATGTATATATATATATATATATATATATATATATGTATATATATATATATATATATATATATATATATATATATATTATATATTATATATATTTTACTGACCTTATATATATATATATATATATATATATATATATATATATATATATATATATATATATATATATATATATATATATATTATATATATATATATATATATATATATATATATATATATATATATATATATATATATATATATATATATATATATATATATATATTATATATATATATTATATATATTTTACTGACCTTATATATATATATATATATATATATATATATATATATATATATATATATATATATATATAGTCATTTTGAGGTTGCTTGCTTTCATTTATCAATCTGTTATTATAAGTATTTCAAAAATAAATTTTTTGATTGTACACTTTGTATAAAATACATCAAATAATTGAGAAAAATGAAGCTATTCGATATAATGTTCAACATGAAACTTTGCTCATCAATAAATTTTTCTTAGACGTTAAAACTTTTAGCTGAACACCTAGTATGCTTATCATGAAGTGTTGTTGAAAACTAAAATTCAAGTTGTTTAGTTTATGATGAATATGGGTTTCGGAAGTTGTCTAATTCGAACAATTAACAACGTTACATTTATTCTAACGGATAATTTATCACAAACACCGAACTTTGACAGTTGGTGAACAAACTTAAGAACCAGTTAAGTCTTTTAAAGCGTAAGACCACCAGTAATGCCATTATTTACACGACATGCTGGTTTATAGAGAGTTAAATTTTAACAAAATAAAAATAAAAACTGTTAAAAGTAGTTATTTAGCAAAACTCTATAAATGGAGTATGTTTTCAAAGAGAGTTGACCGATAAACAAATAAATCAAAAACACGTTCAATTTTAAAATAAAATAACCGGTCAAGTACAAGTTGAACTTGCGCAATTAATGTTCCGTACGTTGATTGCTTTTAAAATAAAAAATTTTGTTACAGATGTATAAAATGATCAGTGACTTCACAAAACACACCCCAAATAAGTTTTCAACAAAGTTTGTTTCCAATCTTTACTTAAATCTGATGACCTTGAAATTTTTGTTTTTTTTAAATACCAGAAAAATTATTAAAGGTAATGCACTCGTGATAATTTTCGTTCAATCTACACCCCGTGGAGAATATTCCGAAATTTTTTCAAAATTTTTTGATAAGTACTTTTCGAGATAAGGCCCGGGACAGCGATTTTTCGCGATGTTTTAAAAATAATACAAAGAAGAGTGCGCGCAAGTATTACATTATATATACATTTTTTACTCGTGTTTTCACAAGCTTTCATTTGACACCACACTCGATGACCTAGTAAAAAAATTTTTTTTTCACTTCCGATTTCACTCCCCAAAACTAACCCCTTAAGTCAAAATTTGACTCTCAAAACTACATGGCTCTGATGAGGCCATCAATTCCTATATTATTACCAAATTTCAACTTTCTACGTCAAATAGTTTCGAAGAAAATCGGGTGTGACAGACAGACAGACAGACAGACAGACACCGAAGTGATCTTATAAGTGTTCCGTACGGAACACTAAAAATGGTAAGATGATTTCTCCATTACTTTCTTAGCAAACACTCAGTCCTAGAATAAAAACTAAATTTGATATTTTTACACTAAAAAATAACTTAATCCAAGCATAAGAACACGGTATTTTATGGTGAGATATTATAAAAAGAAAAACCTGCCAAGTGGAAGTCAGACTTGCGTAATTAGTGTTCCGTACCGTTATTGCTTTAAAAATCAAATAAAATCCTTACTTAGGCTAAGTTAATTAGGTCCCCGACATGTACAGGGTGGTCCAAATTGGACACTTTTAAAGGTAAACCCCTTTATCTAAAGGAGATAAGCGAAAACTGATATCGATGTTTGAGGCTCAATTTTTATGATAAACTCAACGGTTAAAACCGCATATCGATATCAGTTTCAGATATACAGGGTGTTTTTCAAAAATCTGCATTTGGAAAAATGTTTGTAATTCTTTTCCTATTAAAATTTTTTGATTTCTGTAAAAACGTTCTCAAAGCACTTTTTTCACGTGGATTTTAACAGTGTAAGTTACATTTTTTACAACTAATATTTTAATAGTTATTAACGCAAAAATATATTTTTTAAATGGGATACCCTGTATATTTTTTTTTATTTGAATAGAGATTTAAATTACCATTCCAAAAATATAGCACACTTTATATTTTGCTTAAATCTACTTCAAGATATAAATGTTTTTAGTTTTTACGTGAGTTTTAAATGCACATCTTGTGAAATAGGCTTTGGACGGAGCAGCAATATCAATTGTTTACCGATAGCAGTCAAATCGTAAAAAAAATCCGAGTAGTAACTCTAAGAGTCATAACTACAATCAAATTTACTAAATGCTGTAGTACTTTAAACTATGTAGAAAATAAAACAAAACAACAATAAAACAATTTATTTCGAGGAGAGCAAACTAAAACAAAACATAACACAAATATAACACTAATAATATTTTTTTATTTCCACTATATTATTATTTTTCGTGACAATTCGGCGCACGGTGCCTTCTTCGGACGAATAAGAATTTTTAAACTAAATGTAATATTGAATACATATCGTTAAATATGGTATTTTCGTTCTACTTGTTTAAAAATCCTCAGTGTACTTAGATAATTCTAACTATTTAATTGGGTACAATAATATAAAACCATAAATATATAATATGCAATTGGAAAACTCTAAATATTTAATCCTGCTTATTGTCCTAGGTAAATCTGTTTGGGTTTCTAATTTTTATAAAGGTTTAATAACGGAGAGTTGTTGGTTTCAAATTGTTGATTCAGTAAAATGTTCCTGTTCTTATATTTGTTAATCTCCATGCTTTCTAAGAAATTCAACTTTTTAGATTTAGATTCATTATGAAGAATTTTAAATTTTCGTCAAAATAGTGGTTTTCTAAGATTAAATGATTGGCATAATAAGGGGTGTTATTTTGTTTTGTGTGTTTGTTGTTAAAACACTGTTGAAATCCACGTGAAAAAGTGCTTTGAGAATGTTTTTACAGAAATAAAAAATTTTCAATAGGAAAAGAATTACAAACATTTTTCCAAAATGCAGATTTTTTAAAAACACCCTGTATATCTGAAACGGTACTAGATATCGATATGTGGTTTTCACCGTTGAGTTTATCATAAAAATTGAGTCTCGAACACCGACATCAGTTTTTTCGTCTATCTCCTTTAGATAAAGGGGTTTACCTTTAAAAGTGTCCAATTTGGACCACCCTGTACATAATATTTATTGATTATCTTAGCCAATAACCACGAAAATTTCACATAATACTACAGAAATTATTCAAAATTTATTGACATCTTTTCACGGTCTTTCCCTGAAGTGTTGTCACTGATGTCACTGAAAAACTAGAGTTTTTGTCCCTACTTCAAGAATTAAATTGTTACTAACTATAAAGTTGATATGTCAACTTAGAGACCTATCGTGCCAACAGACTGAGGGATAGATTAATAGACGGAAATGGGATGTTTTTCGTAATCTAGGACCTCAAAAACGTGAAGAAATGCCAGGCAAGTAAAGGGAGTAAGAACCATGAAGATTCTAGTTTTTTAAAGCCTACTCGTAAGTACTAATTTGACTTTATTCCATCGGAACTTTATAGGAAACAAAAAAAACAAATTATGTTACTAATGAACAGTAACATACTATGTTTAAGTTTGTTTGTCCGTCAATTAATTCTGTTTAATTCATACCCCACTCGATATAGTGATGAACCATAAGGTATATTTTATTTTATTGCCATATCCATTGTGCAAGCGAATCGAATATTCCAAGATCATAGTTATTCAAATATTAACGTAACTTTTTTATACAATAAGTTGTACGTGATTAGGCATCACTAGTACCATACTACATGGGTGAAAAGTTTAGAGACTTTCCGAGAGATGGCATCATAAACAAAAAACCCTATGATTTTTAGTTAGTGTCAACTCTTACCGTGCCGGCGTAATTCATTCGTAACATGAATCCACCACTATACGCCTGAGTCCAATAGGCAGTCCGCAGAGGGGCTAGAATATTAAACGGACCGAAGTGTCCAAAAACACAAATATCAGCTGAAAAGCTTTTGGCGAGTATTCTTTAGAACGCTCATGGAACAACACACTTCCACACAATCTGCTACGCCGATGATGCAGTCCTCATCTCCGACTCTGAGGACAACGTTCAGGAGATCTTTCATGCCTTCAATTTGGAAGCGAGAAAACTAAACAGGATTATTAACATACTCAAGACAAAATGCATGGTAGCTTCAAAAGAATTACTAAGATGCAAGTTGGAGATCCAAGGAAGTATTATTGAACAGGTTAATAATTTTAAATACCTGGGAACAATGATAACAAGCCACGGAGACTTAAACAGGGAAGTAAAAGAACAATCTATGAAGGCATCACTAATAGCAGGTTGCTTGACGGATATAGTATAGAAAAATAATACCACACAGTGGAAAGCAAAATAAGAATATACAAGACAACAGTGAGACTGATCCTCACATATGCTGTAGAAACAAGAGCTGGCATATGTAAAATAGCACAAATGATAAGGAGAACAGAAATGAAGGTGATTAGGGACATACATGGAAAAACTATACGCAGCAAAGATCTACAAGAACTAAGTAAGATCCAATAAATATCCAGATGGACCACAACTAGAAGAAAACAATGGAATAAACACGTAGGTCGGATGGACCCAATTCAATAAAGCCTGCGGTAGAACAACTAGGGGCACATTTCCAAAAAGGTGGAAGGAATGCTGGACGTCCACATGGGAAGAGACCTAATGGGGATAAAATAGGCAGTATGCCTACTTATGTGACACACTGTATAAGAAAGAAGAAGAAGATGGAATAATACTGATCGACTATCTTGAGAGTTCGATAATTGCTGAAGTAAGTATATCGTGTAGGAAACTATGTTAAAAAATTAAACCGACTTTTTTTTTCTTCAAGAGGTTCGGGACTTTTCACCTCATGTAGTATATCATTTTTGAAGTATTTTTCGAATGTATAACGTTGCTATGTGAGATTCTTTTACCTTGTGTGGAAGTTACAATTTCCTGTTATAAAATCGTACCCAGAAAGGCATTTCGGGTGTTCAGAGTTGAAGAAAACATTCGTGGCAACTAGTTGTAGCTCTTAATTTCGTCGAGCGGAATTAATGGCATTAATGAAAGGATAATTAAAAATCGATTGGTAGGTCCTAAAATACTACAATAAAATTTGACATATGATATGCAATAGAACATATATCCACTTCTAAAAGCGAAAAATATTTGTTCGTAAAAATTAATTTAGAACGGATTTTGCATTTTATTGATTGTAAAAGTCGAGGTGTCGTAAGCCTACCCTAATATCATTCCTGCTGGTCGACGATTTTTGATAGAGTATATAGAAATAAGGGAGAGTTTTGGTATAGATTATATATAAGTATATATATATATATATATATATATATATATATATATATATATATATATATATATATATATATATATATATATATATATATATATATATATATGTATATATATATATATATATATATATATATATATATATATATATATATATATATATATATATAATATATATATATATATATATATTTATATATATATATATATATATATATATATATATATATATATATATATATATATATATATATATATATATATATATATATATATATATATATATATATATATATATATATATATATATATATATATATATATATATATATATATATATATAATACATTAAAATTTCGGGTTTAAATCCGTTCGTCTAACAATGAATTTGCACGACGTTTCGCCAAAATCTCATTTGGCATTTTCAAGTGCAAGCTAACTGTTGTTGTGTGAGTTAACTTCGCGCGGCAGCAGCAGCAAGATCAGAGTATCGAGCAGCAGCAGCAGCAGCAAGAGCACAGTATCGAGCAGCAGCAGCAGCAAGACCACTTGAAAATGCCAAATGAGATTTTGACGAAACGTCGTGCAAATTGATAGTTAGACGAACTGATTGAAACCCGGAATTTTAATGTATTACATTCCACCATCTGTGAAAACCTCTATTGTCATGTATATATATATATATATATATATATATATATATATATATATATATATATATATATATATATATAGAACAGGAAGGTCAGTAAAAGGGCTTACTGGTAACAACCAAGAGGGGGTTTAACTTAGAGATAGCCTTCAGGATTACAGAGTGAACAAAAAGGTCTGAAAGTTCTTTGTAACTGCAGTTCCATTCTAATATCGAGCTTTCTATGCCCAGTCGTAAATCATCTTCAGGACCTAGACAAAGAAATATTTTAAACAATGTAATATCAACTGAGATACAATCTGGAAAGTTACAGCACATAGAGGGTTTTTCCCAAACGATTATTGCACTTTTCAGAGGCACAAACTTTAAAGTAGCTCGGTACAACTCAAAGAAGTTTGGTTGTTACTATTCTTACAAAAAAGATAAAACTGATCTTTGGCAAAAATCAAATGTAGTTTATGGAATTAAATGGGAATTTTCGGTCAATCTACATTGGCCAGAGATCGCAAAAATTATCTAAAAGAATCGCTCTACATAAAAGCGATTGTAAGCACAAAACAGATTCTATCAGTCTCAGTGAATATGTGAATAAATACGATCATAAAGTCCACTATAACGAAACCTTCATTTTTGACACTAAAAGGAACATGTTTAGCCGGAATTTTCTAGAAACGTGCTATATAAAGAACTGCCAGAATAGTCTTAACCACAAAAAATACGTCGAAAGTTTAAGTTGCATTTACACGTATCTATTGGCCCAAAAACACACTAAAAAAAATAATAGCCAGTTATGCTTACACTAGATTTTCTTTGAATTTCGATACTGCATAAATTATCCACTTGCTTATTTTATTCTATTTTTCATCCGTTTAAACAATCTTAATTTGACCTTTTATTAATAACTTTTCTCAACATGCAGGTTCAGTTTTCGACAGTACTGACAATTGTATGAATTAAAATTACTAGATTTACCTCAAAATGGCCTAGCACGTATCCGTTTGGAAAAAAATGTATATTGTAACTTTTAGATTTTAATAATTTTAATAATTTCCAAGTATGATTCTCTTGTATTTTAACAATTAAATGAAAAAACCTATGTTTGATTGTGTGAATTTACAAGTATAAGAATAAATTATTGTTTAAAATCATGTGTCAACACTTCCTTTCCCTCAACTAATATAGATCGAATTCTCCTTCGCCAGAGGTAACATAAATATTCAGTAAGTACTCTTTTGTTCTAATAACCCTTTTCTTTAAGAAGATTAAAAATTATCATAGGATCTCCTGCCTTTTTTCTTTTTAAAGTATGACATATTCCTTCAAGTGGTTCTCTGGCTGTTAGGGGTTCTTTCTGTATCTTCCAGGTCGTGAAGATGTTGTACGATTTGGCATCGAAGGCTCGGTATTAGAATAAAACTACAGTTACTAAGAACTTTAAAACCTTTTTGTTCACTCTTCGATCCTAAGGGCTATCCCTAAGTTAAACTCCTTCTTGGTTATATATATATGTTGTTTCCAATAAGCTCTGTTTGTATCTAATCGTGTCCCGCTAATCTTTTTATAACGTCCGTCCATCTTGTTTGTGGTCTACCACTGCTTTTATTTTCTCCAGGCCTCTATTCAACTATACGGCGTGTCCGTCTGTTATCATTTATTCTTGCGATATGCCCCGCCCAATTCAACCTTAATATACATATTTGTTGTATTACATTTGTCACGTTTGATCTTTTTCGTATCTCGCTGTTAGAAATACGATCTTGGAGTTTAATATTTAGCATTGCTCTTTGGGTTACCTGAAATTCATTTGTTATACTTTTATTTAAAGTCCACGTTTCAGTGCTTTATGTTAATACCGGCAGTACATATTGATCGAAGTGTCTGGCTTTTATTGTATTCGAGCAATTTATATGTAGATTGTAACCTTCGGAAGATAGACCAAGCTAACGAGACTCTTCTATCCAAGTCAGTCTTTAAATTATTTTTTGATATTTCGTTTTTTTGTCCTTCTATTAATAGTTAGTTCCTGATTGATACCGTCACTTTCGTTGTTCAAATATTTAGTTTTTGTGAAGTTTATTTTTAGACCTATTTCCGAGTTGTTATTTCATTCCATCAGCATTTCTTGTTATTCTTCTTTTGTGTTGGCGATCAGTGACATCATCTGCGAACCTTAATTTGTTAATTGTTCACCAATCATTAGTATTCCTTTATTTTCCCAATTTAACAATTTGAATATGTCTTCTAGAGTCAACGTGAACAGCTTCTTCTTTCTTCAAGGATTATTTGTGATGTGGCCTTTTTAAATATGTATTTAAAAAGAGTTATGTATCTTTCGTCGACTCTGCTGTTACTTAAGGCGTTAAGGTCTGCCCATGTCTCTACCGAATCAAATGCTTTTTCGTAGTCAACCATTACTACCCACAAGGTGACCTTACATTAATTTGCTTTTTCCACTATTAATTCTGAAGATGGTCCAAATTACTGTATCCCCTTCTAAATACCGCTTGCTCATGTAATTGATAACTATCTCATTTGTTTGCTAATCTACATGTTATGGTTCTAGTGAGGATTTTGTATAGAACCGATAGCAGGCTGATGGAATTAAGCATAATCAAGGCGTTTATCGAAGGTGTTGGTATCTTCCTTTCTATAAGGTGCTTGTTAAATGGAGCTTGAAGAGATTGTATTACCGATACTCTTCCATACGTTATCATTTTTATAGTTATTTCATCGTCTCCTGGTTCCTTGTTGTTGTGCATATATTGTAGGACGTTCATTATTTATCTGTAACTATATATATATATATATATATATATATATATATATATATATATATATATATATATATATATATATATATACGAGGCTGGTTTGAAAAGTCCGTGCAAAAATAAAAACTACTTATGTGTTTGTGGTAAACCTTTTTTATTTTTCGACATAGTCTCCTTTTAGGCTTATAAACTTCGTCCAACGATGTTCTAGTTTGTTTCATCCCTTCCGAATAATAGGATTTGTCCAAGTCTGCAAAATATCCATTAGTGTCTGCAATCACCTCCTCGTTTGAATAAAATCTTTGTCCCGCCAGCCATTTCTTCAAATTGGGGAACAAATAGTAGTCCGAGGGAGCCAAGTCTGGAGAATAGGAGGGATGTGAAACGAGTTGGAATCCTATTTCCATTAATTTTGCGACCACAACTGCTGAGGTGTGTGCTGGTGCGTTGTCGTGATGGAAAAGGACTTTCTTGTGGGCCAATCGCGGGCGTTTTTCTTGCAGCTCGGTTTTCAAACGGTCCAATAACGATGAATAATATTCACCTGTAGTAGTTTTACCCTTTTCCAGATAGTCGATGAGGATTATCCCTTGCGAATCCCAAAAGACAGTCGCCATAACCTTTCCGGCCGAAGGAACGGTCTTCGCCTTTTTTGGTGCAGATTCCCCCTTGGTAACCTATTGTTTAGATTGTTGTTTGGTCTCAGGAGTATAGTAATGTATCCATGTTTCATCCACAGTGACGAAACGACGCTTAAAGTCCTCCGGATTCTTCTGGAACAGCTGCAAACCATCCTTGCAACACTTCACACGATTCCGTTTTTGGTCAAGCGTGAGCAATCGCGGCACCCATCTTGCGGATAGCTTTCTCATGTCCAAATGTTTATGCAAAATATTATGTACCCCTTCAGTCGAGATGCCCACAGCACTAGCAATCTCACGCACCTTAACTCTTCTGTCATCCATCACCATATCATGGATTTGATCAATGATTTCTGGAATCGTAACCTCCACAGGCCGTCCAGAACGTTCAGCGTCACTTGTGCCCATATGGCCAGTCCGAAAATTTTGAAACCACTTATAAACTGTTCTAATCGAAGGTGCAGAGTCACCATAATGTTTATCAAGGTTCTCTTTAGTCTCCTGAGGCGTTTTGCCTTTCATAAAGTAATGTTTAATCACCACACGAAATTCTTTTTCGTCCATTTCTTGAAAATCACTCGACTTCTTTGATTCACACGAATGCCAAACACAAAGAAATAGACCAATATGGCTGAAACTTGGTGTGCGTTCATTCAAGAGATGTTACTAACTAAACATGACCTCGATACGCGCCGGTGGTGCCATCTCTCGGACTTTGCACGGACTTTTCAAACCAGCCTCGTATATATATATATATATATATATATATATATATATATATATATATATATATATATTTATTTATATTAAAAATTGGAAGATCTTATTGTTTATATTATATATTTATCAACAGTAGCAGCTACAAGAAATAACACCTGAATAAGCAGACCAGAGTAGCATATGGGCTGCTTGCTTGAGGCTATCTGAACATAAAAGTCTGAGGACATCATAACATTTGGGCTAGAATAGTGGAGGACTATCTTTTATTTTAGAAGGAAATGGAGAGAGACTGTGACAGACAGGCAGATACACGGAAGTGATTCCATAAGGGTTTGTTTTTAATTTTGATACGGAACACTAAAACTATAATTAAAAGAAATCATTTAATGAACTGGATGTTTCGTTTATTAGTCGAACAATAATAGAATAGAATATGCTGACAGAATATATGCACAATAATATAATAGTTTGACTCCAGCAAAAATGGTAATAAAATAATTATTTTTCGTATTATACGAGTTTTAAAGAGAAAATTACTACACGAAATCATTCGAAAATTCTCCAACAATTTGTCCAAAAAATTATAATGGAGCCAAAATTGCTTTCTTGGGGTTTATTATTAAAAACGGTGGGAGAGCTTAACAGTTGTAGCAGATGGTAATGACGCAGTAATAGAGCTTTCAGACTTTAGAAATAGTATATAGGGTGTCTGTAGTTTCGAAACTGTATTTGATTAATAAAAAAATTTCATGGTATTTAGCTTGATTTTTTTTAAGATGTTAGTGCAAGCAAAGTAATCCTTCACAGAGATTTTTTTTTTTTTTTTTATTGGTCTAGCACACGTGCTGCAGGGAAGTCCCTAAAGTGCTCCAGGAGCGGCACGAGTGCGGAAAAAGCGATTCACGTTGTTCTTGAATTGCTGTAAATTGTACTCGGTGGGAAACACAGCGCTGGGCAAATTATTCCAAAGGGATGACGTTCTCCATATAAAAGATTGCTTGAAAAGCGTTGTACGCGGAGTAACAAGCTGAACCTCATACGGATGCGAAGCACCAGCGCGACGTGTATTTGTAACATGTACCGCTTTGGGAGGAATTAAGCGGGCTACATCCTTCGAACACTTTCCATGAAAATACTTGTAGAACAGACTCAAGTCGCCAACCGTTCTTCGATGTTCCAGCGAATCAAGGCCGCCGATCAATTCCGGGTCCCCAATCAGACGGACCGCTCTTCTCTGAACAGAATCCAACAAATGCAGTGTATATTTGGGAGCGGAGCCCCAAACGTGGGAGCAGTATTCCATAGTTGGTCGAATTTGGGCTTTGTAAAGAATTAACAGTTGCTGTGGAGTGTAAAGCTTTCTGGTTCTAAATAATATTCCCAACTTTTGAGAAGCTCTCCTTGCTATGCCTGCAACATGTTCATGCCAAGACATATTTGCTCCCAAACTAACGCCCAACAAATTGAGCGACGATGCTAGGGGAATGGAGTGCCCCGACATAACTATGTCGGGTTCAGCAACGTTAACTTTTTTAGAAAAAACTGCCGCTTGGTTTTTGTAGCGTTAAATTCCACTTGGTTACTGTCACCCCAAGATAGAATTTCTTCCAGGTCTTTGTTAAGTTGAACGACCTCCTGCTGTCTGCGGATATTCGCCTGAGCAGCCGATGTCCGAGCGTTCAAGGTGAATGAAGAGACAAGCGTACTGTCATCTGCAAAGCTATAGATTGGATTCCCGGTCTTTTCCAGCAGATCGTTAATGTAAATGAGAAAGAGAGTAGGAGACAGTAGGGAGCCCTGGGGCACACCGGCGTTGATAGTGAGGGTGTTAGAAAGAAATCCGTCGACCGCCACTCGTAAAGAATGCTCTCTGAGGAAACATGAGAGCCACAAACAGAACCTTTCAGACATACCATAAGAGCGCAACTTAGCCAACAGTCCATCGTGCCAAACACGGTCGAATGCCTTGGATATGTCAAGAGCAACCGCTCGAGACTCTCCAAAGTGTTCAATTGCGTTGTTCCAAACATGTGTTACATAAGTCAGAAGATCTCCTGTTGATCTATGTTTACGAAAACCATATTGGTGATCGCTAATAATATTGAATCGTTCAAGATATTTTAGAAGATGCTCATTGATAACCTTTTCCATGACTTTCGATATTATTGAAAGCAATGCAACTGGTCGGTAGTTATTTGGCAAGGTCTTCTTACCTTTTTTAGGTATCGGCTGAACCGTGGCACATTTCCAGCAGGACGGAAATATTCCCTTTCTGTAGAATAGGTTAAAAAGTCTACAGAAAACTGGTGTTAGTTCCCTTGCACAGTTTTTGAGAACTATGGCGGGTATTCCGTCAGCGCCAGAAGCCTTCTTGGTGTCTAGCTTCATTAAAATACGCTTTATGATGCGCTGTCTAAAGACAACATCGGGCATCCTTGACTGCAATATGGGAATAGTAGGTGGTGTTTTTCCTTGGAAATCGACAGTAGAATGTGAAGCAAAGAGTTCAGCCAACAAGTTCGCTCTCTCAACAGGTGTGGTTGCAATGGAATTATCTGGCCGTGTGAGTGGTGGTATGGTGGATTTGGTAAAATTTTGACTAACTGCCTTAGCGACTGCCCAAAAGGACCTGGAATTGTTGGAACCAGCGAGAAGTTTGTTTCTAATTCGTTGATTGTGTGCCTCCTTGGTTTCGTCGATAATTCCCTTGCATCTGTTCCGGGCATGAACAAAGATGTTTCGATTTACGGTGTTTGGATTTTCACGCCATTGTCGGTAGGCAATATGTTTAGAAGCAACAGCTTCTTTGCATTTTCGGTCGAACCAAGACTTGCCATTGGAGGAGCATTTCTTCGAAAAAGGGATGTAAGCTTCCATACCAGCCAAAATGACATCGGAGACCTCCCTGGCGCAGTCAGATGGGTTATCGGATCGAAAACAAACGTCCATCCAAGGGAAAGTTCGAAAGTATTCCATGAGATCTTCCCATTTAGCAGATTTGTAGTGCCAAATCTTGCGCGGCCTAGGCGCCTCTCTGTCACTGATTGGCAGGATACTCGATGTCGAAAGCAGTTTATGGTCGGAAGAACCTAACGGCGGATTTACGGTGACCGTGTAAATCTCCGGATTGGTCGTTAAAAACAGATCAAGAAGACTGGCGAACTCCCCGTCTCGATCAGGAATCCGTGTTGGTTCGTCAATAAGCTGAGTTAAGCCACAACTGATTGAGAATGATTCAGCTTCACGACCCTGTTCGTCGGTAGTATTTGAATATTTGAGCCAGTTGATATTGTGGACATTAAAGTCGGCCAGGATGGCAGAGAAGCGAAAAGTGTTCGAAAATTGGTATCACTTGGTGGTCGATACGATGCAGTTGTTAAACAGCAATACATTTGGTGTTTTGCGTTACATTGGAAAAATAATAGTAAACAGGATTCTAAATGAATGTAAAAGAGAAAATATTAAATTAAGTATATGTAGAACGTTCAACTGTACAAAAGATAAGCTTGTCCATTATAGAATTTGTGATATGGCTCTACACAGAAATGATAAAGATAAATTTAAAAAAAAATATTAGTAAAGAACTACCAGTCTAGGCCAAGGGCGAATAATTCTTATTGATCGATGCCGGTCTAATAATTACAGTAGCAAGTTTTGCTCCAATTAAAGCTACTCGTAGATGTAGACAAGGCAGTATCCACCATATTGGAAAGTATTTGAAGAGTTGACTCCAACTAAACTTAGTATGGAAGAATTACTGACTCAAGTATTAGGGAGAGCTTTATGTATGAAATTTTGGCAATGAAACACTTTGTCTAGGAAGTGGTGAAGCTAAGAAACTAGTAACTTTAATTGGAGAGAAGAAAACTAAAAAGCAATTCACAGGAGAACCCGCGCGAAGAGAGAGAACCTGTTCGTATTGGCTTTTTCAGGTATAGATTATAGTATGCTTGCTATTTATTTTTCTACTTTATGTAATGTAGAGTTGAAAGTACTGACTATTGATCGTAGAGAAAGATTGGCTTTGTGGATTTTTCAGAGAACTTCGGACCTCTGCTTGATTTTTCTCTTTCTTCCTGATATCTTTGTCGACGGATGATTAATTTTAGATTTGAGTAACCTTGTGATATCTTGATGTATCTATTCATGTGATTGTCCAAACAGAGATGTGAGGGTTGTGTTAATGTTACCAATTATTTTTTCAACTAGAATTTTTTTCAAGGTATATAATTGAAACTTTAAAGTTGGTTTTTTTACATGATGTACACTATGTGATGCTCCAGATTAAAGCTTATGATATGTAGCTTTGAATTCTGAATGGCATATTAAGAAATTATGCTGATTTGGACTCAATACCGAGCCAAATCCAAAAACAGATTTCAAAAAATTTCAGAAAAACTAAAGTAAAAATGTAATTTCCTAATATAACCAAAAGATTTCTCTACTAATCTTATTCTACCCTAACAAACCTACAACTTTTGTAGGAAAAGTTTTTTTTTATAGCCTCACTTTTTGGAGATATTTATCACAGCGTATTAGCCATATCTTGGGTATTCAATAAGTTTTTACTCGAAAAATGAGACTTTTGAGAAATTATGTAAGAGACAAAAAATACTTGTTTTTATTCGTAGAATTACCATGAATTTTTTCAGAATTTTTGAAGCACTTTTTAACAATTCGGTATTTTGACCTATATTTTATATCTATAATATATATAAAATGCAACGTCTCTCTGTCTGTCTGTCCGTTAGTGCGTCTAACACTGGAGAACCACTTATCCGATTTACGTACTTTTTTTTTTTAAAACATACATATATTCTCTGGTCAGGTTATAGGCTATTTATTACGATAGATAGCATAGGGAATGAGCAGTGACGATAATAGTGAATGAAGTCGGAAAAAAGTTTGCCGCTCCCTTGCAGTACACAGCCTAAACCATTAAATTTGGAACAATATTATGTAGCAGAGAATATCTATAATCTATAATATATATAAAATGCAATGTCTCTCTGTCTGTCTGTCTGTCCATTAAAGCGTTTATCAGGCGAGAACCACTTATTCTATTTACCTGTCTTTTTTTAAATTCATACATATATTCTTTGGCCACGTTATATAGTAATAATAATAATCTATATCTATAATATATGTAAAATGCAATGTCTGTCTGTTTGTCCGTTAGTGCGCTTATCCCTCGAGAACCACTTATCCGATTTACGTGATTTTTTAAATTCATACATATGTTCTCTGACCAGGTTATATAATAATAACAATAATCTATATAATATATATAAAACGCAACGTCTCTGTCTGTCTGTCCGTTAACGTGTTTATCATTCGAGAACCACTCATCCGATTTACGTGATTTTTTTTAAATTCTTAATTTAATATATGTCAAAAAAATCTATAATAATATATAAAACGTAACGTCTCTCTGTCTGTCTGTCTATCCATTACTGCGCTTAGCACTCAAGAACCACTTATCCGATTTACGTGTTTTTTTTTATAAAATACAAAGGGAATAAACAGAGACAAAATGCTAATATGTAGGAAAAAAGATGGAAGTTTAGCAGTAGGCTTCGCAGAAAGTCTGAATAGATGGGGGGAATACTTTAAAGAAACACTAAATGGAGATGAAAATGAGTTGAATGAGAAATAGGAAGCAAAATAAACTGAAGGGCAGGAGGCGACAAATGAACCCTACAAAGAAGAAATAAAAGAAATATCCAGAACCCCAAAAAAAATAAGGCCCCGGGTGGAAATTGTAGAACTGATAAAAGCTGGAGGAGTAGGTTGGTACAAGAAATATGAGAAACAGAAAAGATGCCAGTGAGCTGGAGAGACTCGCTCATTTGTCCAATATACAAAAAAGGAGAAAAAACTATATGTGCTAATTATAGACCAATAGCCTTACTGGATGTCGTGTACAAGATAGTAGTGTTGACTATCAAAAACAGACTAGCAGAGAAAGCCGAGTATATTCTGGGAGAGTACCAGTGTGGATTCAGGAAAAATAGATTGGTTACAGACCAGATATTTTCGATTAAGCAAATCCAAGATAATAGCTTAGAACAAAATGTGGCCCTACACTTGGTCTTTGTGGATTTCAGAGAAACATATGACTCTGTAAATAGAGAAGGACTCTACAAGATAATGGAAGAACTAAAAATTCCAAGTAAATTGATTCGCATGGTGAGAATGACCCTGAATGACACAGAAAGTAGAGTGTTGGTTGAGGGCGAAGTATCAGACAAGTTTAAGGTGAAGAGAGGATTAAGACAGAGGGAACCAGTGTCGACATGTCTATTTAATTTGGTACTAGAGAAAATAATCCGGGAGTCAGAAATAAAAACAAATGGAACGATATACCAACAAACCTGCCGATGCTTGGCCTATGCGGATGATGTAGCGGTGATTGTAAGAGTAAAAGAGAACCTCAAAAAAGCCATAAGTAGGATAGAAGAAAGGGGAAGGATGAGAGGACTAAAGATAAATGAGGAAAAAACAAAATACATGGAAATTACGAAGAAGAAGGATAATAAAAACAACAAAAGTTTAGATATAATAAACAACTTAGGGAAAAGATATATGTTTGAAAAAGTAGACCAATTTAATTATCTGGGAGTAACAATAACAGAGGGTGGACGAGAAAGGACGGAGATACAAGAAAGAATAGCGAAAGGACAGAGATGTTTGGGGGCAATGAATCTATTATTGAAATCAAAGAATGTATCAAGAAAAACAAAAGAAGGAATATATACGACAGTTGTCAGACCCATGGTGACATATAGATGCGAAACGTGGAAATTGAATGCAAGAGAAAAGGAGACGTTGGAGGTGTGGGAAAGGAAAGCTTTGAGAAGAATCTACGGAGGAAGGAAAGAAGCGGGACTGTGGAGAAGAAGAACAAACTACGAATTAAAATGCTTATATATGAAACCCCTTGTAAGCCAAACCATAATAGACCAGCGATTAGGATGGTTGGGGCACGTGGCAAGGATGAAGAAAGAAAGACAGGCAAAGCAAGCCCTAATAAGAGGACTCGTTGGAAGAAGAGGCAAGGGTAGACCTCGATCTACATGGATTTAGGCAGTAAAGCAAGATCCGGAGTTTATGGGAATCCCGCACCGGGAAAAGCTACCAAGAGACAAAAAGAAGTGGAGATAAGTATGCAACCAAGCCATGGGCCTCTAAAGCCCCTTGAGCTATATAATAATATAAACATAACGAATAAGCAGTGATGATAAAGGTGAATCAAGTCCACGTGAGCGGAGCCGCGGCCACGGCTAGTATATATATATATATATATATATATATATATATATATATATATATATATATATATATATGTATATATAACTTATTGAAATTGTTGAGTTGCTTTATTTAAAAAATCTATGATTTTCGATGAAAACGACATGCAATTTTCTCTTTTAGGGTAATAATACTAAAATATTCAATTTTATTTCCCCAATATCCTGAAAGAAAATACCGAGAAACGAGAAATTTAATATTCACCTATGCATATCTTCGACTGATGATAAATGAAAAATAAAACTGAATAAAGGAATAGAATTGCTGGATTTGGATGGCACCAGGAATTTTGTATTATTAAAATACGTAACAACCTACTTTACTAAAAAGATTCAGTAAGCCAAAAGGCTCTTCAACGTACATTACCCTAGTGATTCTGCATGTAGCAAAGGCTCCCTTACATACTATTGCCATAATTTAAATACATTAACTGTTACCAATACAATTACGTAACTTATTTATATTTCGTATAGGTTGTCTTGCGAAATATTTATAGTCGGAAAAAAAATTTGCTCCACCATATATAGTTTCTCGTCGGTTTGTGACTGTAAACATTACTTTTAAATTGATTTATTTCTGGTCTCCAGAGCCAACACCTCTTGCTCCTGAAAGTTATTTTTCAGCATTTCAACTACATTCTCACCAAATTCTCTGGGGCACAGAAGGACAAAATAACAAATAACTTTTAAAAACTTAAGCTTAAAGCTAAAGAAGCTTTTGTTTGGGTATATGTGGATCACTGTTTATGTTTATGAATACAAATTTTTTGATTTAATATGTTGTTGTTCTCCATCGTCAACATAAAAGCAAAATTCACTAATTCTGATCTAGGATTTCTTAAGTTCTTATAATTAAAAAAATAACCTGTAGTGCAAGTCGGACTTGCGCAATTAGTGTTCTGTAGGTTGACTGCTTTTAAAATAAGACAGAGGTATAAAATGATCAATAATTTCACAAAATACGCTCCAAATGAGTTTTCATGAGTTTTCAACAATGTTTGTTTCCGATCTTTGTTGAAAATTAATGACCTTAATTTTTTTTTTTATATTCCATTAAAGCTAGTGTACTCGTGAAAATTTTCGTTCACCCTGTGGAGAATATTCCATAATTTTTTCAAAATTTTTTAATCAGTTCTTTTCGAGATAAACTGGGACAGCGATTTTTGGCAATTTTTTAAAAATAATACAAAGAAAAGTGTGCACAAATATTATATTATATATATTTTTGAACTTATATTTTCGCAAGCTTTCATTTGACACCCCACTCGATGACCTGGTAAATTTTTTTCCTTCCGTTTTTATCCCCCAAACCTCACCTTTTAAGTCAAAATTTAACTTTCAAAACTACATGGCTCTGATGGAGCCATCAGTTCCTATGGTAGCGCCAAATTTCATCTTTCTATGTCAAATAGTTTCGGAGAAAATCGGGTGTAACAGACAGACGGACAGACGGACAAACACCGAAATGATCTTATAAATGTTCGATATGGAACACCAAAAAAATTACTAGCAAAGATAATCAAAGTACCTAATATGCTTTTCATGTTTTACAGTCAGCACAAATAGACTTAAGATCAAGACGAAATAATCGACAATTTTAGTTTACAAACAGGAAGATATGATAAAAATATTTCTTAGAATTTTTTCTTTAACTTTGTTTATAAGGGCCCGAAAAATTTTAACAGGTTCTTCTACCAAATTAGACAATCAGACATGTCAATTTTCACATGATTGTTATATGCCTTTCTTTGGACAAGGACTACCAGAATTATAAGATATGTCAAATTATATGTGCATATCGTATATGTTCCATACAAACCTACAGAGAATGTTGCAATAAAATATTACAAAATATAATAGGGTAAGTTTCGTTATTAATGACAGTGACAAGTTGCTAATACTTTTATTTGAAAAGAAGCTATGCTTTTGCGAGATTTTTATATTAATATCACTTTTAACGAAGATGCAGCCGTGACATTTTTGAAAACGCATAATCTACTCATGCAGAATGGCGAAAATAACATTTGAGATAGGTGTAGTGCGGAAATGCAAGAAAAAGGAAACGCGAGCGTTTCGTCCAGTCTTATGTTATTCTAGAAAAGGCTGCGAAACAACAAAATCGTTTAGAAGCGGAAATGAATTCTTCCATTATACGGATTTGAACACAAAGTTACATTGTAATTTAAGCTATATCATATTTTGGGATTGGTGTTTATGTTCGTGCACGACATTCCGAGTACAGTATGTAAAAAACTGACTGGAAGGTCGTCACATACCATAAGTGATTGGTATAACATGTGCCGCAAAGTGAGCTCCTCAATTGTGTCAGTCAATCGCAGAGGACAATTAATCGGCAGCAACGACGATCCTATACAAATTGATGAAGCGCGAAAATATAACACGGGAAGGCTCTTACAAGGTGATCAACAACATGAAACTGAAGATAGCGATGCATTCATTCAGATTAGTGGCCAGAGTATAGGAATCTTGGCAGGCGATGCTTCGACCATCAAATCGTTAATCACCAATTAAAATTATGTTGATATGCTCACGGGAGCTCATACACAAGGTAATGAGCGGTCGTGGCTAGATGCCAAAATTTACATCTTAAAGAGAAAGGGGGAAGTACCATTAAACCATATTCAATCACATCTAGATAATTTATCCTGGAATATACTAGGGAAGAATGAAGACGACCAATTTGTCAGCATTTAAAGGATATTGCCTCTGTTTATAGATATTAGTTGTAAATATATTCGCAATCAAATCACTATTCGCACCACATTGTTTGTCCTATCAATTATTATTGTATAGCAATGTTATAGTAGGGTAGATATCACGCTACAGCGGAGTCAAATATTATTTATACAATGAACGAACTTACTGCATATCATGCAGTTACAGGAAAGTATAGTCTATAACATAATAAGTACATATCAGAAAGTCAAAAACCTGGAAGAAATTCTGTCTTTCGGGATAGTATACATATATATATATATATATATATATATATATATATATATATATATATATATATATATATATATATATATATATCTATATATATATATATATATATATATATATATATATATATATATATATATATATATATATATATATATATATATATATATATATATATATATATATATATATATATATATATATATAATCGTATATTCCTTCTACCGTATGGTGTAGGGCAGTTTATACATCCTCATTTTTTCCTTCTCAATCTCCACATATAAACTTCTTATATCTGTCTCTATCCTTTGCCATTTTCACTACTCCTATTCCAGGTCTGTCTAGGTCTTCCTCGCTTCTGTTTTCCCTGTATTCGGGCTTCATACACTTGTTTCACCTGTCAATTATCCTTCATTCTCTGTATACGAGTATGTCCCCACCATTCCAGCTGTCTTTGCTGTATATATTCCATAATTGCTTGTACTCTCAGCTTTCTCCTTATTTCTGTATTCCTTATTTTGTCCTTCCTTGTAACTCCTTGTACTGCTCTCAGGTATTTCATTTCGACGGCTTGTCTTTTGTTTTTCTGCCTGTCTGTTAGGGTCCATGATTCACATTTATATGTTAGGATTGTCCTATAAATTGCTTTGAACACTTTTATTTTTGTTTGTTTCATAATTTCTTTCTTCCTTATGAATTTATTATTTATTGCATAGTAAAGTTTGTTCGTTTTTTTTCGATTCTTTCATTAATTTCTTTGTTTTGTTTTCCAGTTTCATCCATTATTACTCCCAAATACTTATACTGTTCCACTTGTATTTTATTCCCTTTTCTGTAAATGTTCGTTTGTTGGTTTTCCATTGTCATTACTTTTGTTTTATCTATATTAATTTTCATACCTTCATCTTTAAACGCTTTATTCCAAATATCGAGGTTTCCTTATAATTGTCTCTCATTTTCCGCGACTAGCACAATATCATCAGCAAAAGCCGTTTCAGATATTTCTATTATTTTTAGCTTCCAGTATCCAATTGTCATTCTTTTCACTTTTATTTCGCATTTCCTGATTATTTCATTCAAGTATACAGTGAACAATGTTGGGCTCAAGCTTCCTCTCTGCCTCAAACCTTCCTGTGTTGTAAATCCCTAGGACTTCATGTTGTTTTTTTATTACATACTGCATATTGTTGCTGTATATTTCCTTTATGAATCTTATTGTCTTTTTGTTTATTCCCCTGTTTTTTAGGCTTTTCCACACTTTATTTCTCGGCACACTGTCAAATGCTTTTTCTAAGTCTATGAAATCAAGGTGTAAACTTTTATTTTGTTTTGACCTTTTTTCGATAAGTTGTTTCAGTGTAAATATGTGGTCTTGTGTACTTCTTGCTGGTTTAAATCCACTTTGCGATTCCGATAGTTGTGGTTCTATTACTTTCTTTATCCTATTATTAATGATGCCCTCATAAATTTTGACAATTGTGTGTATAGTAATTCCTCTGTAATTATTGCAATCCTTGTGATCTCCTTTTTTATAGATTGGTGTAATAAATGATATACCCCATTCGATCGGAAATTTTTCTTCTTCCCATGCATTATTAATTATTTCTTGCAATATTGTTTTTCCTTTCTTCCCCATGTATTTAATCATTTCAGACGTTATCTTATCGCCGTCTGAGACGTTCCTATTTTTCAATTTTCTTATAACTTCCTCCAACTCTTTCCATTCTATTTGTTCCCTATTTTCTCTTTCTTCCATATTTTGTTGTTTCAATTCTTCATAATTTGTATTCTCTTTTTCTTCATTACCTCCCAATAGTTCTTCAAAGTATTATTTCCATCTTTCCATTATTGGATGTTAGGATTTCTTGGTTTTTGTTTTTCACATATAATTCGGTTGCAGGTTGCTCTTTCCTGAGTGATTTTCTTTACTGTTTTCTTCCATTTTATCTCCGAATTCTTTCCATGACTGTTCTTTTGCTTCTCTTACCAACTCTTTAACTCTTTTCCTTTTTTCTTTATATAGTTTATATTGTTCTGGTGTTTTTTTTGAGATATTTTGTTCCATTCTTTTTTCTTCGCAATAATTTCTTCTTGGATATTACTATTCCACCAAGCTGTTGATCTTTTACTGTTGCTTGCGTGGCACACTCTGCATACTTTGGTAGCCCCGTCCAGGATTATATTCTTGAAGATGCTCCATTTTTCTTCCAAATTTGCATATTTTATATTTCTGTATCTTTTTTTTGAATTTCTCATCAGTTACTTGTCGGTATTTGATCAGAATTTCTTCATTTCTTAGTTTATATGTCCCTATTGATTTGTATTTTCTTATTGTTGGGATTCATCTTTCATTATTCCTACTAGTAGGTAATGATCACTGTATATTTCGGCTCCTCTTCTTATTCTTACGTTTTTCACGTATTTTTTTTTTGTTCTTTTGTACCAGTATATAGTCTATAACTGACCTCTCTTGTTTTGTATGTTGAACCCTTGTGTACTTACGTATGTACCCTAGTATAATTTAACACTAGAAAAATCCAGACGGCAGTTTTTTCTAAAAAAGGTACTGTTGTGGAACTTGACAGAGTTACGCCGAGACACTTCATTCCCCTAGCATCGTAACTTAACTTGCTTGGTGTTGACATGGTAGTAAATATATCTTCATAGGAACAAGTTGCATGTGTAGCAAAGAGAGCTTCTCAAAAGCTGAGAATATTATTTCGAACTAGAAAGCTTAATCTTCAACCATAATTGTTAATTCTATACAAAGTTCAAATTCAACCAACGATGGAACATTGCTTCTATGTTTGAGGCCCTACTTCCAAACATAAGCTGGATTTGTCGGACTCTATTTAGAAGAGAACTGTTCGCCTGATTGAAGAAACAAAACTAACCAGCAACCCTGATTCCGTGGAACATCGAAGAATGGTTGGCGGCTTGAATCTATTTTACAAATACTTTCAAGGAAGGTGTTCGATGAATCTAGTCTGCAAAATTCCTCCCAGAACGGCGCATGTTAGGATTGAACGTCGCGCTAATACATCACATCTGCATAAAGTTCAGCTTATTACTCCTCTTATAACCTTTTTCAAGAATTCCTTGACATGGAGAGCTCATCCCTCTGGAGTTATTTACCTGGGACTGTTTTTACCACTGAGTATAATTTACAGTGATTCAAGACCTATCACTTCTGTAGGACTATGGCTGCAGTAGGTGTGCTATGTACATAATAACAACAAGGGAGGTTCGCCAAATTCGCTTAAAAATTCTATTTCCAACGCTTGTTCCAAAATGTACCATGTTAATACTCAAATGTCATAGTGCCAATTTAATGGGAAAATCTGTTGGAGTTTTGTTTACCAATATATAATCACTTCAAATAAATATCGTTATTTTCATTACTATAATAATTACTTTATGGTTACATTGTACTCATTAATTTTTTTTTTTTTTTCAGGTGCTTCTTTATCAAAGAGGCAGGTGGAAATTATCTTACAGAAGGTAATTAGTTAATTGGATATACCTATTTTAAGTAGCAATTGCCATTGTCTCTCCAGCGTATACCTGTGGTATTGTCCGAGCAAAAATAGTAACACGTTTAGTTCTTTTGTAAGAACTGTTCCAAATTTTAGAAATTCTATTTCAAATAGCAATTGTCATTGTTACTCTCGTGTATACCTCTGGTATTGTCAGAGTAAATATGGTAACAAGTTTAGGTCTTTTGTAAAAACCGTCCCAAATTTTAGATATTCCATTTCAAATAGCAATTGTCATTGTTTCTCTCTTATATACCTGTGGTATTGTCAGAGTAAAAATAGTAATTAGTTTAGTTCTTTTGTAAAAACTCTACCAAATTTTTGATATTCTTTCATCAATCTCTTATATATGATTATGAAAAAGTTGTATTTCAACCGTCGATATATCAAAAATTGCGCGTATTCTGTTATATTAGTGCGTTCAAAATTTTAAGTAGAATATTTGAAACAATGGTTTAAACTAGAACGATTTTTTCGGTAAGATTTATACTCTCGACTACCAAAATATTTAGTTAGTGCAATGACATAATTAGTGTTCCGTACGGAACACTTATAAGATCACTTCTGTCTGTCCGTCTATCACATCCATTTTCCTTCAAAACTATTTGACATAGAAAGTTGAAATTTGGCACCAATATAGGAACTGATGGCTTCATCAGAGCCGTGTTGTTTTGAAAAAAATACCAGGTCATTGAGTAGGGTGTCAAGTAAAAGTTTGTAATACCAATTCAAAATATATATGTATATATATATATATATATATATATATATATATATATATATATATATATATATATATATATTAATTTATTATATATATATATATATATATATATATATATATATATATAGATATATATATATATATATATATATATATATATATATATATATATATATATATATATATATATATATATATTGAAAGTCATGGAAGAGGCGATTCATCAGCATCTTTTAAAATATCTTGAAGGATTCAACACTATACGCGATCACCAATATGGCTTTTGTAAACATAGATCAACAGGAGATCTTCTGACTTACGTAGCACATGTTTGGAACAACGCAATTGAACACTTTGGAGAATCTCGAGCGGTGGCTCTTGACATATCCAAGACATTCAACTGTGTTTGGCACGATGGACTGTTGGCTAAGCTACGCTCTTATGGTATGTCTGTTTGTGGCTCTCATGAGCGTTCTTTACGACTCGACAGTCTAACACCTTCACTATCAACGCCGGTGTGCCCCAAGGTTCCATACTGTCTCCTACTCTCTTTCTCATTTACATTAACGATCTGCTGGAAAAGACCAGGAATCCAATCTACAGCTTTGCAGATGACAGTACGCTTATCTCTTCATTCACTTTGAACGCTCGGACATCGGCTACTCAGACGAATAGCCGCAGACAGCAGGAATTCATTCAACTTAACAAAGACCTGGAAGAAATTATATCTTGGGGTGACATTAACCAAGTGGAATTTAACGCTACAAAAACCCAGGCTGAAGTTTTTTCTAAAAAAGTTAACGTTGCTGAACCCGACATAGTTATGTCGGGGCACTCTATTCCTCTAACATCATCACCCAATTTGTTGGGCGTTAATTTGGGAGCAAATATGTCCTGGCATGAACATGTTGCAGGCATAGTAAGGAGAGCTTCTCAAAAGTTGGGAATATTATTTCGAACCAGAAAGCTATACACTCCACAACAACTATTAATTCTTTACAAAGCTCAAATTTGACCAACCATGGAATACTGCTCCCATGTTTGGAGCTCCGCTCCCAAACATACATTGCACTTGTTGGATTCTATTCAGAGAAGAGCTGTTCGTCGGATTGGAGACCCGGAACTGACCGGCGGCCTTGATTCGCTGCAATATCGAAGAACGGTTGGTGACTTGAGCATATTCTACAAGTATTTCCATGTAAAGTGTTTGAAGGATGTAGCCCGCTTAATTCCTCCCAGAGCGGTGCATGTTAGAAAAACACGTCGCGCTAATACTTCACATCCGTATGAAATTTAGCTTGTTACTAATGGTACAACGCTTTTCAAGCAGTTTTTTGTATGGAGAACATCATCCCTTTGGAATAATTTGCCCAGGATTGTGTATCTCACCGAGTGCAATTTACAGCGATTCAAGAACAACGTGAAACCTCTTTTTCCGCACACATGTCGCTCCTGTAGCGCTTTAGGGACTTCCCTGCAGCACGTGTGCTAGACCCATAAGTTATTTTGTAGACAGTAGTGATACCAAGCACTTTTATTAGAAGTTATTGTTAAATAAAGTGAATAAAGTTTTGCTGGTCTTGCCCCGGAAGTGTGGTAAAAGATAAGACTATAATATATAACATTACTCATTTTCTAATCTTGATACAATTAACTTATCTCTAATTCTTTGGGTTAAATAATATCAATTTCTATTTGTATTTCTAAACTAGTATTTTCAGTGAAATCACTGTTTAAATCAGTCCTGTTAAACTACATATATGTATTATAACACTTTACTAAATAGTCTTGGTTCCTTAATTAAGAAATAATAAAAAAAACTAGGAACCAAAATTTAAACAATTGAACATCACCACACATAAGTGGTGATCTTAAATAGTTGTTTAAATTTTTGTACCTAGTTATTATGAATCTTCATGAAGTAACGGCTAAGAATAATGTAATATAATAAAAAAAAACTAAAATTAAAAAATGAACATGGAACCTAGTTAAGGATTCGTACCTGTTATCTTTTTAGTGTTCCGTACGGAACACTTATAAGATGACTTCGGTGTCTGTCTGTCTGTCTGTCTGTCACACCCGATTTTCAACGAAACTATTTGTCATAGAAAGTTGAAGTTTGGTAATAATATAGGAATTGATGGCCTCATCAGAGCCGTGGAGTTTTGACAGTTAAATTTTGGCTTAAGGGGTTAGCTTTGGGGTGTGAAATCGGAAGTGAAATAAAAAATTTTTTACTAGGTCATCGAGTGTGTTATCAAATGAAAACTTGTGATAACACGCGTAAAAAATATATATATAATGTAATACTTGGGCTCAATTTCCTTTGTATTATTTTTAAAAAATCGCGAAAAATCGCTGTCCCCTCACCTTATCTCGCAAAGTACTGATCAAAAATATTTTGAAAAAATTCTTGTGTAGATTGAACGAAAATTATTACACCTTTAATAATTTATTTGGTATATAAAAAAACAATAATTTCAAGGTCATCAGTATTCAGTAAAGATTGGAAACAAACTTTGTTGAAAACTCCTTTGGGGTATGTTTTGTGAGGTCACTGATCATTTTATGCCACCGTAACGATTTTTTTTTTATTTTAAAAGCAATCAACGTACGGAACACTAATTGCTCAACTTGCACTTGACCGGTTATTTGCTTCATGTTTATGCACTATTAACTTCGCTTTCTAAAAATTTAAAGTTTGTATGGTCAATTAGTAATATCTTTTGTCTATTATCCTCGATACGTTAGAGTAGTTTGTAGTTTGTGGTAAATGCAAACCTAACGAAAGGGCTAAAGAGATAAATTGACTCTAAAAGACCTACTCTTACAATTATTGTTCATTACGAGCCATTTATCTTAGGTTTAGATATATTGACATTATTCCGCTCTATTTAGCACAAATGTAACGATGTTAATGAGAACTATCAGCAAATTACACTGGTCAACACAAGTCTTGTTTTCTTTATTTTTTTTTTGTTATTGGGTATTTCTATGGCCCTGACTATGAAAAAAATACTGGGAGATTGCTAGCAGCTTTACCTCTTTAAATATACAGTTTTATTATTTTGCCAAAAAAATACAAAAAAATAATACATTATGTTAACAAAATTTCTATTGAACACTAGCAAATGATCTTTTATAAGATTTCCTTGAATGAACGATTTTAGGTAGATCTCGTTGCAAACTCCAGCAGTAGTCTGCCATCATATGTGAGTCCCACCGCCCCTGATAACGCTCTTCCATTGTCCGAAGATCCTGATGAAATCTTTCACCCTGCTCCTCACTAAAATCACCCAGATTTTGTGGAAATCGGTCTAAATGCGAGTGCAGGAAGTGGATTTTTATGCTTATGTTGCACCCTAGCTCTTGCAAGTTCGATAGCATGCACTCAACAAGCTCGACATGGTCGTCAGATTTCTTTTTGCCTAGGAAGCTACTCATAACCAAAACAAATGAATTCCAAGCTTTGGATTCGACTTCAGTCATTGATTTGACAAAATTAGGATCTTTCACGAGTTGCCTAATCTGTAGCCCATCAAAAATACCAGCTTTCAATTTTTCTGAACTTAATCCTGGAAACTTGCGTGAAAGAAAATTAAAACATTCGCCACTTTTGTCAAGCGCCTTCACAAACTGTTTCATTATGCCGAGTTTAATATGAAGTGGTGGAAATATGATGCGGTCTCGGCTAACTAAAGGCACGTTTATAACATTTTTTGTACCAACTTTTAGCTCTTCCCGCACTGGCCAAACTTTTTGTGATCAATGGTGTTTTTTGTCACGACTATCCCAGAGACACATGAAACAAGGGAACTTTGTGTACCCCCTTTGTTGACCTAAAAGAAAGTTAACCATTTTCAGATCAACACAAATGACCCATTTGTGGTCTTGATACTTAATTTTTTCCATAACCTTAGAAACATTTACGTATTCTTCTGTTAAAGTCGTCGAATGTGCAATAGGTATAGATCCGTATTTGTTACCGTTATGAAGCAAAACACACTTTAAACTTCTTTTGCTGCTGTTTATGAAAAGACGCCAATCACTAGGTTGGTACTGTTTTACGAGGCTGGTTTGAAAAGTCCGTGCAAAGCCCGAGAGATGGCACCACCGGCGCGTATTGAGGTCATGTTTAGTTAGTAGCATCTCTTGAATGAACGCACACCAAGTTTCAGCCATATTGGTCTATTTCTTTGTGTTTGGCATTCGTGTGAATCAAGGAAGTCGAGTGATTTTCAAGAAATGGACGAAAAAGAATTTCGTGTGGTGATTAAACATTACTTTATGAAAGGCAAAACGCCTCAGGAGACTAAAGAGAAGCTTGATAAACATTATGGTGACTCTGCACCTTCGATTAGAACAGTTTATAAGTGGTTTCAAAATTTTCGGACTGGCCATATGGGCCCAAGTGACGCTGAACGTTCTGGCGGCCTGTGGAGGTTACGACTCCAGAAATCATTGATCGAATCCATGTTATGGTGATGGATGACAGAAGAGTTAAGGTGCGTGAGATTGCTAGTGCTGTGGGCATCTCGACTGAACGGGTACATAATATTTTGCATAAACATTTGGACATGAGAAAGCTATCCGCAAAATGGGTGCCGCGATTGCTCACGCTTGACCAAAAACGGAATCGTGTGAAGTGTTGCAAGGATGGTTTGCAGCTGTTCCAGAAGAATCCGGAGGACTTTAAGCATCGTTTCGTCACTGTGGATGAAACATGGATACATTACTATACTCCTGAGACCAAACAACAATCTAAACAATGGGAATCTGCACCAAAAAAGGCGAAGACTGTTCCTTCGGCCGGAAAGGTTATGGCGACTGTCTTTTGGGATTCACAAGGGATAATCCTCATCGACTATCTGGAAAAGGGTAAAACTATTACAGGTGAATATTATTCATCGTTATTGGACCGTTTGAAAACCGAGATGCAAGAAAAACACCCGCGATTGGCCCACAAGAAAGTCCTTTTCCATCACGACAACGCACCAGCACACACCTCAGCAGTTGTGGTCGCAAAATTAATGGAAATAGGATTCCAACTCGTTTCACATCTCCCCTATTCTCCAGACTTAGCTCCCTCGGACTACTATTTGTTCCCCAATTTGAAGAAATGGCTGGCGGGACAAAGATTTTATTCAAACGAGGAGGTGATTGCAGACACTAATGGATATTTTGCAGACTTGGGCAAATCCTATTATTCGGAAGAGATCAACAAACTAGAACATCGTTGGACGAAGTGTATAAGCCTAAAAGGAGACTATGTCGAAAAATAAAAAAGATTTACCCCAAACACATAAGTAGTTTTTATTTTTGCACGGACTTTTCAAACCAGCCTCGTAATCCCATCTGCTGCAAAATACCACCAACATCGTTACAAAAAACTAAATCCTTCTCTTGAGAAAAATACGGTAACAGATTTTTTTCTCGGGTACGATAAAATGTAATGTTGGTTTCCGGAGTAAGTAAATTTTTTTCTTTTAAACGAGGTGCTAAAATTTCAGAAGCTTCTTTTGGTAAATTCAGATCTCTTACTAAGTCATTTAGTTCTTTCTGATTAAATGGTTGAGGTTCTGAAAGGCTACATTTGTAGTCTGAATCAGAGTCTTCACTTGAAGTATTTCGTTCGGGTTCACAGAGATTTGGATCATCAGAAGATTTAGATGTGCTGGGTTGTACCTCTTGTGATTTTAACTGAGGTCATTGAGCAGAAGATAAGTTAGGATATGACCACTTACTTCGATTTCCAGGGTTAATTCCGTTTATTTTCACAACGCAGAAGTAGTAATCGTCATGATGGTTTCGAGGTTCTCGCCAAATCATGGGTGTTACGAACATTATTGCATCTCTTTTTCCACTGGACCATAACCGTAGACATACCACACATTTCTGGCATATAATATGAGGAACCCATGGCTTGTCCTGATTACACAACTGTATTTTAAAGTATTGATGATACGCAGTTTTCACAAAGTCCGATATAGGTTTTCGATATTTTGCAAATATGTATTCACCACAAATATAGCAAAAACAATAGGGATTAAGCACACAACATCTTCTTGACGAAGCCATATCTAAAACAACAACAAAATATATTTTAGTGTCCAATAAAAAACGAAAGTCTAAGTAAAAATAGTAAATGAGGGTAGTTAGCTATAACTCAAAAACAAAAGCTGTTAGAGAAAAATCGTTACCATATTTAAAAAATACGCGTCAATTTGAGATAAAAACAAAAAAAAAATCACAGGAAACAAGCAATTTTCTTTTTTTTGTTGACCAGTGTTATTTATGAAGTTCATAATATGATAATATTCTCAAGCTCGTAAATATTAATTTATCTATCAGTTTATTTTTCTTTTCACATTGAGAAATCATGGGTCTTGAGGTTAGATAATGTGAAATTTTAGTGATTTTCTGAGGTTTCGCTTACAGTTACATTGTGTATCATCTGAGATCTTTACTTCTCGGTTATACTGAGGGAGCGACATAAATATAATTCAAGTATGCCGTCGACACAGTTTTCCAGTACGTCTACATCATATTAATTATTCTTTTTAAACCCTAAACATTTGTAAAACCTATTGTAAACCGACTCAATGGAAAATTTTGTATCGGGCTATCTGAAAAGTTCTCGGCCTGACACAAAGGTGGCGTTAGAAACTGTGAAACCATAATTGTATGAGTAAGTTCCATCCTTTACATAACCACATGTATAATTTTCTTTCCATCTGTCAGCTTATTTGAGTAATAGCAGCTGTTTAATATTGACATGACATTGATTTTTTCAAACTGGAAAAAATTGTATATCGTGCAGTGATTAAATTCTTTGTTCTGGGATGGTTTAGCACCAACATAAATTCATCCGATACGTGGGTTGCTAATTATATTTCTGGCCTAATAATGAAAAAACAAATATTTATGATCAAAATTGGTTTTATTGTTTTTCAAAATATTCTCCATGAAGATCAATACACTTCTGCATACGTTTGAACCAATTTTCGAAGCACTCCGATTGAGGTAACTCCAAAACATGCGTTTTGAATACATCAACCGCTTCTTCGGGTGTCGAAAATCGTTAACCACGTAATTTGTTTTTCGTGTGCGGAAATAAAAATAACCGGTCAAGTGCAAGTTAAATTTGCGCAATTAGTGTTCCGTACGTTGATTGCTTTTAAAATAAAAAAATTTTGTTACAGAGGTATAAAATGATCAGTGACTTCACAAAATTCACCCCAAATGAGTTTTCAACAAAGTTTGTTTCCAATCTTTACTGAAATCTGATGACCTTGAAATTTTTGTTTTTTTTATATACCATATAAATTATTAAAGGTAATGCACTCGTGATAATTTTCGTTCAATCTACACCCCGTGGAGAATATTCCAGAATTTTTTTTTCGAAATTTCTTGATAAGTACTTTTCGAGATAAGGCCCGGGACAGCGATTTTTCGCGAATTTTTAAAAATAATACACAGAAAAGTGCGCGCAAGTATAATATTATATATATATTTTTTACTCGTGTTTTCACAAGCTTTCATTTGACACCACTCTCGATGACCTAGTAAAAAAAATTTTTTTTCACTTCCGACTTCACCCCCCAAAACTAACCCCTTAAGTCAAAATTTAATTCTCAAAACCACATAGCTCTGATGAGGCCATCAATTCCTATATTATTACCAAATTTCACCTTTCTATGTCAAATAGTTTCGGAGAAAATCGGGTGTGACAGACAGACAGACAGACAGACAGACACCGAAGTGATCTTATAAGTGTTCCGTACGGAACATTAAAAAAGTCATTGGGTGCCAAATCAGGGGTGTACGGCGGATGACCCATCAATTCGATGGTTTGGCCGGTCAAAAATTCCTTTGTTTGAGCCGATGTGAGAGAGCTTGCATTGTCATGATGAAGAATGATTCGCCTCTTCTTCGACCTTTTCCGAATTTCTCCAAAGACTTCTGGCAAACAAATGCTCGTGTACTATTTAGAATTGACCGTCCTACGTTGCTCTAACGCCACTGTCGCCACGTGACCGGTAATGCCGAAGAAACAGGCAACCATTTGCTTCGATGTACTTTTTCCGCGAACAACTTTTGTTGGATTTGGCTCGTCTTGGAAGATCCATACAGTCGATTGCTGTTTTGTTTCGGGCTCATATGCATAGATCCATGATTCGTCACATGTGTAGATGTTAAACACAATCTTTGATGCACCTTGATCGTATTTTTTTTTCAACATTTCCTTGCATCAATCGACACGAGCTTTCTTTTCAGCGTTTGTCAGATTATGCGGGGTTCAACGCGAATAAATCTTTTTTACGGCCAAATGATCATGCAATATCTTATTGATGCTTTTCATACTAATGCCCAAAGATGCC
Source organism: Pachyrhynchus sulphureomaculatus (assembly GCA_019049505.1). Lineage (NCBI taxonomy): Eukaryota > Metazoa > Arthropoda > Insecta > Coleoptera > Curculionidae > Pachyrhynchus > Pachyrhynchus sulphureomaculatus. The sequence continues at coordinate 166,061,103 of CM032454.1, read as the reverse complement.
TCAATCTCACGGCATGTTTGGGCATCGTTTCATGACTCTTGATGAAACTTGGATCCACTACTATACACCACAGTGAAAAGAACAGTTGAAACAATGGGTTGAAGCAGGGCAAGAAGGCAAAGACTGTTCCATCTGCAGGGAAGGTAATGGCAACAGTTTTTTGGGATTACAAAGGTGTTTTGTTGATCGATTATCTTAAGAAAAGTAAAACAATTAAGTCTGAATATTACTGTAACCTTTTAGATCAGTTGAATGCAAAAATTCCTGAGAAAAGACCTGCTTTAAAGAAGAAAAGAATCATTTTTCATCAAGACAGTGCACGTGTTCACACAAGTGTTTTGAGGATAGCAATATTCAACGAATTAAAGTACGAATTGCTTGAACATCCAGTGTATTTATCAGATTTGGCTCCCTCTGTTTATTATCTGTTTCCAAACCTGAAAAAATTCCTGGTTGGAAAGCATCAAGTGACTAAGTTATTGCAGCCGTGGATGGATATTTTGCAGACGTTTCAGAATCACACTTTATTGAACTCTCAGGAGATTATATTGAAAAATAAAACATATTTTAGGCCAAAAAAAAATTTCTTTTGTTGTTAGGCCGAGAACTTTTCAGACAGCCCTCGTATATATTGTGTATAGAATTCCAGATGGTGTTGTAAAATTAAAGCATAGCATAATGAAATCAATTAAAGCATTGACATACAATATCGTGCAATCATAGAAGAAACGTCTGAAAGTCGCTGCAATTGAGCAGGGTCTAATCTCAACAATCATGATTTTTCATCTGACCAAAGCAGTAAGGGTTTTCGTTTCATATTTTCTAAGTAATTATCATTCTCCATCTTCGTAAGCTATTAAAGCTATAATTTTAGTTTAAGAGCGAAGCGCAGGCATATTGCAATTTAAACTTTATATACCCTCAGCTACTTTGAAATAGCTTATATTAAAGAAGCTAATTAAAATTTTTGCTATGTTTATATACTTAGCTTACTACAAGTAGTTGAGAATCCCAAGAACTTGGGGAAAGGAAATATAAAATTAAATACCGGTTGTGATGTAAACAGAATGACTGGAAAGCTGTGTACGTATTTATAGTTTTTAGAAGTATTTCTTAAGAGATTCGACGCCGGTATTTACAGTGGTTTCTTCAAATAATATTCAAGGTTGATTGATTGAAGGCTATCTCAATCTTTTCTCCAGGTCTCCATTTCATTGTCAATTTCACATACGATGTGTTATTCAATTTAACCGCAATTGGAGTCCAGAATTGTTGTGAAGTTCCAATAAAATATAAATTTTTGAACTGCGCGATAGAAATGATCGCGTGGGTAAAATAGGAATATTTATTATAATCCTGACAATAGTAAAATTTAAAATTATAAAGATGGCATTTTCTTGTTGTACAAAACTGGAATTAAAATATTTTAGGTGATACTACTCAGTATATATCACCACTACACCAAACACTTTATTTTTGCACTCGACGCGCGTTTCGCTAACCATGTTAGCTTCATCAGGAGCGATGATTGACTAAAGATAAACTACAAATCTACCCTATTTATACTTAGCCTAACCCTAGAATTACTCAAGCGGAACTAATGACATAGGCAAGGCCATCAGTTCCGGTCAAGTAACCAGTAGAGGGGACTATAAGGAATAGGCCCTCTGTCTTTATTTAAACTACTTTTACATTTTATGATTTCCATACTTTCGTATGCGTTTAACAATCTCCTATCAGATACATTTTTTATTAATCTTAGATTATCTAATGTTACAGTATGATCAGCTTCAAGGGCATGTTCGGCAATGCTAGACTTTTCTGTTCTATTGTATCTTAAGTGTGCTAAATGTTCTTTAAATCTTGTTTTAATTGACCTTTTAGTTTGCCCAACATACTTTTTGTCACAATCATTACAACTAATTTCATAAATTCCACTTTTCTCACAATTGGGAATCTTATCTTTGGGATTTCCTAAAATATTCCTCCGATTGTCTGATGACTTATAGACTAAGGTGAGGCCTACCTTATTAAATACCTTATTGAGTCCCTTGCTATATTTCGGATTATATGGTATGGAGACATACTTGGTGTTATTTTTTTCGCGTGTAAAAAAGGCGGAATTCTGAATAATAGACCTAAATTTATGTCTATTTATTAGCTTATTTACTAAGTTATCGTCATAACCATTAACTCTAGTTATATTTCTAATACGATTCCTTTCTTTATTAAAGTTTACTCTATTCAGAGGGAAAGTGACCAAACGATGAACTAAAAAATGTATTGAGGCTAATTTATGTTGTTTACAATGAAATGAATCATTAGGAATATATCTATCTGTTACTGTGTCCTTCCTATAGATATCAAATTCTAATCTATTATTATTTTTAATAATTAAAATATCTAGAAAAGGCAATTGTCCTTTGTTCTCAATTTCGTACGTGAATTTAATTGAATCATACCGGCTATTTAATTTAGTAACAAAATCGTCAATATTTGCTTTCTTTGTATCAATTTTAGGTGAGCTATTTGGCGAAGTGAATTATTTTAATGGGTATAACTTGTACAAAATGTTGCAATTTGGAAAACACCCTGTATATATAAAATTCCCTTGTAGTATTTTTAAAAGCCAATATTTTATTTGCATGGTGTTGTCGGACACCTTGATACAAAACTTTACTTTCCCATATTTCGCAATTCGATTTGATATTAGATTTCAGAGAAATCCTGCTAAAATGACAAGTCACCATATATGTCCCAAGGGACAATTCCAATCTTTCCCGCAGGAATATTCCGAATATTGGCTTACAGTTTTGAATGGAGGAGGATTTTTTTTTGTATGGGTAAATAGGGTGAAAAATGTGCGAAGGAAAGTTTTTAAAATAAGGTTTTACTTAACAAAGGGGTATATGAAAGATAAAGAATATTTTTCATCCGTATAAAATTTGTGAAGTCATCTTTGGGTATAATAATCATTCATATTTAGTTGAGTTAAAAAAAATTGTAAGGGTTTGTAAATTTTGAGAAGCTTCACAGGCCTATGGTTTCGTGTAGAAATTAGCTTCAAGAAATTGAAAACAATGGTCTACTTAACGAAGTGTTAAAGTTGTTTCAAAATGTTCAAAATTACTAATTTGATGTTCCCTAACTTTGTACAAGGTAAGGAGAAAATTTGCCGCTTATATTTTTGTCTTATTAAGAACATTCTATTTTACCTAGATTTACTCTGACGAAGGCAATATAGAGCCGAAACGTCAATGAATTATGACATGGTCGTATTTTTGTTATCCATGAACTACATATGACTAAAAATTTCTAGAAAAAAAATAACATTTTTATGTGGAACAAAAGTTTTTAGAGTTTTACTGTAAATTGCGGTTCTTTTTTCTGAAGAATCTCCGTCCACCAGTCATCGATTTTTAGATTACTGTGTTTGGAGAGGTCTACGCTTTTAGAGTTCAAGTCTAAAAGGGTTTTTTTCATCGAGGATTTTTTCTCACTGTTCATCGCTTAGTGCGCCTCGTTTGTCGACTGACGCCTCTTCTATAAGTAGCTCCATCTTTTCGTGTTTTCTTGTTTCCTTTAACAAACAACTTTTGTAACCATATGACCTTCCACCCCATGATCTGGCTAGGCCACTTGAGATAGTATTCCGTTATGTAATGTAATATTTTGAATAAATTTAGTGATCGATGAGAGTGCCAATAATTGTAAAAAACATATAAGGAAAGCGAATAAATGGACTATTGGAGGAGCACAGCCAGAAAGTTAAGGCTTGACCATGTAGCTAATAATAGAATTAGTAAGATAACAAAAGTTTCCCGGAGTTTAATAGAATATATAAAAATAAAACAACTTAAATGTTACGGACACATGTAAAGAATGTCAGAGACTTCCGAAACGAACGAAACGATATTAAATTGGAGACTATAAGGTAGGAGAAGAAGAGGATGACCACGACGCAGCTGGAAAGAAGAAATATACAGGGAAATTCGAGAAAAAGAATTAGATGACAGAGAGGCATGAAGAATAGGTATGGCAAGACGTCGGAGGACGTTGTAACACGATTCATATTTTTTTTTAAAATATGTATTGTATGTTCATTCAATTTTAATGAAGCCTTTTGTTATTATTATTATTATTATTATTAAAATAAATTTTCGTCCAAGCGAGACACGTATCTCCTCATCTACATAAATACCAGAGTTTCATTCATTTGTGATTATACAGAATGATCTACATGTCAAATTTCAAGCCTCTACGTTTTGTTGAGTGAACCAATCAGAGCCAAAAATAAATTTTACCTCCTCGATGCTGTAACATATTTTCTAGACCATACTGAACAACATCTTAAAGACCTATTCAATTTTTTAAAAGTAAAATAAATTTTAAATCTTTAGTGTAAATAGTCTCTTTAGCCCAGTCGGCAGAGGTTTTGAGCTATTATTAAATGTTAAAAGGCTGCATTTTGGCACACAGTTCTTTGGGCGTAGAATATGATAAAAGAAAGTTTGTTAAAGTTTGATGGACGCTAAGCCCACAAAATGAAAAAAAAAAATCAAAAATTCGGTTTTTCGGTATATCTTGAAAAATAAAAAAAAAAGATATCGAAAACTTAATAGCACTATATGAAAGAGAAGGAAATTTTGCAAAAAAAGTAATATAATATAATAAATGGTCTAGAAACACCCCTCTTGGGGTAGGGTCACCCTTTGGGTTTTCTACATCTAGTTTATGGGTTGATCAGTCCCGTCTTCCTTGTTGTTATATTTCTCTGCTTAGATGTTTCCAAAGTTTTCTGTTAGACATCTTCTGCTTCCAGTTTGTAATTCCTTCTGCCTCTATCCTCTCCTTCTATGTCCCGGTTCCCATTGAAATAATCTATATATTGGTGCTGCTGAGCCTGCTCTTCATGTGTGCCCTAGCCAATTAAATCTCTTATGTTTTATTTTTTTGACTATGTCTTTCTCTACTTCTTCCAATATTTCTTGATTAGTCCTCTTTCTGTAGACTCCATCACATATTCTTATTGACCTTAGGATTGCTCTCAATATCTTTCGTTCAATTCTTTCCATGTCTTCCTCCTTGTTTCTTTGTCATGCTTATTAATTCGGCAACTTGTTTGCTATTATTAATCTTTCCTTTACTTCCATTTCCTTATTCCGTACCCAATGCAGCGTCACTCCTAAATATTTAATCATCTCTACTCTTTCAAAGGTATAATCGTTTTATTCTAATTCTTTCCATTTCTTGATAATTTTTTTTTCATTTTTCATTATTTTGGTTTTCTCCTCGTTTAACATATTTTCAACACCATTTTTGCTTCTTCTACGCTTATTTCTCTCACCAGTTCCTCCATTATTTTCTGGTTTTTTGCAATAATTACTACATCGTCCGCATACGCCACTATCTGGCTGCCCCTGGTTCGTATTGTACCTTGATTCATATTCCTTAGTACATATTGTAATGTTAGGTTGAATAACGTTGCCGATACTGCATCTCCCTGTCTAACTCCTTTGTTAATTTCGAAATCGTGTGTTCTTCCTTTCTGTGTTTTGACATTGGTGAATGTCTCCTCCAATGTCATCATGCACAGTCGTCTTATCTTGCTCGGCACTCCTAATTCTTTTAACATTGTATTTAATCCAGCACTATTAACCGAATCAAACGCTTGCTTGAAGTCATTATTACGAAGCAAAAATTCTACGTGTGTTCACTTGTAAAATATCCAAAGTAATATATAGATTTTTTTTTAGGTTTTTTTTTATTAGCGTGATAATTTATTAAAAATTCAGATAGGTGAGATAGGTTCAAAAAAGGGTAGCGCGTCAAACAGGTTAATTTGAAAGTCTACGCGCACCGCTCGAAGATTAATCGATATCTATTGGTTTTAGAGTGTAAAAAAAATTGAAAGATAGCTCTTTGAAGAGGAGACTTCCAGCTTTCCGATGATACTAATAGTTTTTACTTTTGTTGCTTTGTAATTTGTAAAACGAAATTTTTGTTTGCATGATTTTAACGGCCATAGAGTAAATTACAAATATTTAATAAAATACGAGGCTGGTTTGAAAAGTCCGTGCAAAAATAAAAACTACATATGTGTTTGGGGTAAACCTTTTTTTATTTTTTTCGACATAGTCTCCTTTTAGGCTTATACACTTCGTCCAACGATGTTCTAGTTTGTTGATCCCTTCCGAATAATAGGATTTGTCCAAGTCGGCAAAATATCCATTAGTGTCTGCAATCACCTCCTCGTTTGAATAAAATCTTTGTCCCGCCAGCCATTTCTTCAAATTGGGGAACAAATAGTAGTCCGAGGGAGCCAAGTCTGGAGAATAGGGGGGATGTGAAACGAGTTGGAATCCTATTTCCATTAATTTTGCGACCACAACTGCTGAGGTGTGTGCTGGTGCGTTTTCGTGATGGAAAAGGACTTTCTTGTGGGCGAATCGCGGGCGTTTTTCTTGCAGCTCGGTTTTCAAACGGTCCAATAACGATGAATAATATTCACCTGTAATAGTTTTACCCTTTTCCAGATAGTCGATGAGGATTATCCCTTGCGAATCCCAAAAGACAGTCGCCATAACCTTTCCGGCCGAAGGAACGGTCTTCGCCTTTTTTGGTGCAGATTCCCCCTTGGTAACCCATTGTTTAGATTGCTGTTTGGTGTCAGGAGTATAGTAATGTATCCATGTTTCATCCACAGTGACGAAACGACGCTTAAAGTCCTCCGGATTCTTCTGGAACAGCTGCAAACCATCCTTGCAACACTTCACACGATTCCGTTTTTGGTCAAGCGTGAGCAATCGCGGCACCCATCTTGCGGATAGCTTTGTCATGTCCAAATGTTTATGCAAAATATTATGTACCCGTTCAGTCGAGATGCCCACAGCACTAGCAATCTCACGCACCTTAACTCTTCTGTCATCCATCACCATATCATGGATTTAATCAATGATTTCTGGAGTCGTAACCTCCACAGGCCGTCCAGAACGTTCAGCGTCACTCATGCCCATATGGCCAGTCCGAAAATTTTGAAAGCACTTATAAACTGTTCTAATCGAAGGTGCAGAGTCACCATAATGTTTATCAAGCTTCTCTTTAGTCTCCTGAGGCGTTTTGCCTTTCATAAAGTAATGTTTAATCACCACACGAAATTCTTTTTTTCGTCCATTTCTTGAAAATCACTCGACTTCCTTGATTCACACGAATGCCAAACACAAAGAAATAGACCAATATGGCTGAAACTTGGTGTGCGTTCATTCAAGAGATGCTACTAACTAAACATGACCTCGATACGCGCCGGTGGTGCCATCTCTCGGACTTTGCACGGACTTTTCAAACCAGCCTCGTATAGTATTGAAAAACATGCTTGTGCACATATCATTATTTTACCTTAAGTTTTAATAATAAAAATAATTTAAAATACCCACATGGCCTTTGTTATTTAAAAATTAAGTTTTAAAATATGAAATTTTGCTTGCTGTAGTGCGTCGCACAGTGGGGAATAACGAAAAATCGTGTTTCAAAATTGTCTAGAGCCTTCAATTTTGGTTCGATTTGGACGATTTTTTTTTAAATTGAAGCTTATTAAATTCCCAACAAAGTTGTCGGAGCCGATTTTTCAATTAAACTTTTGTTTCAAAATGGCGGACGTTGGTTTCTGATTATATAGCGACTGAGACACAGAAAACGCTTACAGTTTCAAACCAAGTTGTGCCACTGTTTAGCAATAGCAGCCACTTTTTTGCTTCAACAGCAAACAATGTGGCTAGTGCAGCAAAATATTTAGCTGTCTCTATTTTAATAAAACGTTTTAGCTCTTGTAGCCATTTTCTAGCTGTGTGAGCTGTCCTTTTCTGCGTGTATCGCTGTTTCTTGTATCTGCTAGAAAATTGTCTACGATACTTAAAATTTACAGCAGCAATATTCTAGCAATAACTGCATGAAAATTTAAATCTCGCAACTAAACTTGAATAACTTGAATGATCTGACTGCCACAGTCTAAATGCCACAGAGAAACTTTCTTGCTCGATTCAATTTTGGCATCCGCCATACTTGATTTGTCATTTTAAGTCAATTATTCAAACATATTTATAATTAACAACCTTAAAGAAATTATTTATGCAAATGTTATGGATATAAAATAATAATGGTACGTTTATTCATATTTATAATACTTTTATTGTTCATGGCAGCCATTTTGGGTTCATTATTATTAATCTTGTAACTGTGATATTAGATATATTATCTGCGACATAAAAAAACATACATACACGCATTTTAGCACAACTTGGTTTGAAACTGTAAGCGTTTTCTGTGTCTCAGTCGCTATATAATCAGAAACCGCCATTTTGAAGACGTCCGCCATTTTGAAACAAAAGTTTAATTGCAAAATCGGCTTCGACAACTTTGTTCGGAATTTAATAAGCTTCAATTTTAAAAAAAATCGTCCAAATCGAACCAAAATTGAAGGCTCTAGACAATTTTGAAACACGATTTTTCGTTTTTCCCCACTGTGCGTCGCCGGCAATTTTACGTTTAAAGTATTACGAAATGGTCAAAAAAGTCGGACAATTTTTTTTTCATTTTAGTTGCAGGTAAAAGTATACTTGATATTGGAAAATCATTAAAAATTTTTGCTCTTAAAAACATGTATTTTTTGCTTATTATTAATTATACAACTTAACCTGAAAATAAAAAAATATATATATTTATGGGTGGGAAATGAAAGATAAAAGTCTAAGTTTTAAGTATAAAGTATTTATATTTCATTTAAACATCGAGGTACAAAGAAAACAGTTATTAAAAACACTAAACGTCAAAATTACTTGAAGGAATTAAACGAATTAGGTACTCTCTCTGACTGTCATATTGGATTCGCCATTTTGAATTTTTCAAATTTGTCATCAGATTCCCAATCAAAACTCCGAGAAACCTCTTAATAACCAATGTCAAAATATTTAACGGTATACAGAAACGTTAATTTAATCATAAATGAGGTTGGAAGCATGATTCCCACTACAACTGAAGGGGTTAAACCAGCCATTTTTTTTTTAAATAATTTTTTTTAAATTACGGTAAAACTAAAAAAAAATAATCTATATACTGCTTTTTGTAGTATTTCCCGTTTTTTAACGATGTGCTATTAATTTTTTCGATATCGTTTTATTTTTCGAGATATTTGCGAAAAACCGAATTTTTCAATTTATCTTCTATTTCATAGGCTTAGCGTACACTTTAAACCAGCAAACCTTTTTTATCGTATTCTACGTTCAAAAAACTATCTTATATGCCAAAATGTCTGTTAACATTTTTCGTCAAAAATTTGCCTCTGATGACTGGACTACCTATTTTGAGCTGTAAGATGATATGGAAGACGAGCTTCGTTATTTTATAAAATTCCTTATTTTTTAAATTCGTTTTTAAGAATCAAAAGGCGGTTTTAGGATTTAGGAAATTATATTTTTAATTAAGTTCAAAAGCAATAAACAATTTAATTACTTTTAATAACTTTGTTTTAATAACTTTGTTGGTAAATATTTTGAGCCGAAAACTAAATCGAAAGGGACAAAGTGTATAAAAAGAAGGTTCAGAGCTGTGGTAAGATATTAAATTTGAAAACAACTTTTTAATTAAATTATAGTTGGTATAAAATTTAAACTTAGGGATTAACTATTAACTCCTCGTTATTTACAATGTAATACAATCATCGTTTTTAAAGTACCATAAAATGTAAATCTATCTATCTATCTATATATATATATATATATATATATATATATATATATATATATATATGTATATTATATATATATATATATATATATATATATATTATATATATATATATATATATATATATATATATATATATATATATATATATATATATATATATATATATATTATATATATATATATATATATATATATATATATATATATATATATATATATAATATATATATATATATATATATACTAGCCGGACCCGCGGCTTCGCTCGCGTGGACTTGATTCATTACTATCGTCACTGCTTATTCCTTATGTTACCCAACGTAATATAATATCTCCCATTATTTCCCCTTATCTCCCAATATTTCTCCTTATCTCTACATAATTTCCATTATCTAAGCTTATCTCTGCTCATCTCCCATTATTTCTCCTTATCTCCCATTATTTGTCCTTAGCTCCCATTATCTCACCTTCCTATTATCTAGGCTTCTCCCGACTTATCTCGCAATATTTCTCCTTATCTCCTATTATTTCTCCTTATCTCCCATTATCTTACCATAACTCCCATTATCTAGACTTATCTCTGCTTATCTCCCATTATTTCTCCTTACCTCCCATTATTTATACTTATCTCCCATTATCTCACCTTATCTTCCATTATCTAGGCTTATATCGAATTATATAGAACATATGTACAAATTTATAAAAACACGTAAATCGGATAAGTGGTTCTCGAGCGATAAGCGCATTAACGGACAGGCAGACAGACAGAGGGGCGTTGCATTTTATATATATTATATTCTTTGCTACATGATATTGTTCCATATTTAATTCTTTAGGCAGTGTATTGCAAGAGAACGCGTTAACGGCAAGCTTTTCTCCGACTTGATTCACTATTATCGTCACTGCTTATTCCTTATGTCACCTAACGTAATAAAATATATCCTATAACCTGGCCAGAGAACATACGTATGTTTAAAAAAAAAGCACGTATGTGATAAGTGGTTCTCCAGTGATAAACGCACTAACGGACGGACAGCCAGACAGACAGACCGACAGAGAGACGTTGCATTTTATATATATTATAGATATAGATTATTATTATTATATAACCTGGTCAAAGAATATATTTAGATAGATATTAAGAATTTAAAAAAAGACACGTAAATCGGATAAGTGGTTCTCGCGTGATAAACGCACTAATGGACAGGCAGACAGGCAGAGAGACATTGCATTTTATATATATTATAGATTATAGATATTCTCTGTTAAATAATATTGTTCTATATTTAATGGTTTAGACTGTGCATTGCAAGGGAACGCGCTAGCGGAAAACTTTTTTCCGACTTCATCCACTATTATCGTTACTGCTTATTCCTTATGTTAGCTATCGTAAAAAAATAGAGCCTATAACCTGCCGGAGAACATATGTATGTTTAAAAAAAAAAGTACGAAAATCGGATAAGTGGTTCTCCAGTGATAAGCGCACTAACGGACAGACAAACAGAGATACGTTGCATTTTATATATATTATAGATGTAATAAAATATATGTCTATAACCTTGTCAGATAACATATGTATGAATTTAAAAAATTACGTAAACCGGATATGTGGTTCTTGAGGTATAAGCGCACTAACGGACAGACAGACAGACAGAGAGACGTTGCATTTTATATATATTATAGATATAGATTATTAATATTATTATTATTATTATATAACCTGGCCAAAGAATATTTGTATGAATTTAAAAAAAAGACAGGTAAATCGGATAAGTGGTTCTCGCGTGATAAACACACTAATGGACAGGCAGACAGACAGAGAGACATTGTATTTTATATATATTATAGATTATAGATATTCTCTGCTACGTAATATTGTTCCATACTTAATAGTTTAGGCTGTGTATTGCAAGAGAACGCGCTAGCTGCAAGTGCTTACACGATTTATTTGTATAGAGAAGAAATATTTTTTTAATTCCAGCCGCTATACTAGTTTCGACCACATCCCAACTTAATAGAATTTTAAAACAAATTCTTAAATGTAAGGATATCATTTCTAAAGAATCTTACTGTCCAAATTCGAGTATTATCGATTTTATTTGAGGATATTGAGTAGAATTACAGTACATGGCAACTGCAACTTTGCAGATACGATTGCTATATTTACTGACCAAAAATTGTTCAGCAACTACTGGTTTACATAACAATACCCGTATTCCTTGCCTTTATATTCTATGATCAGTTAGAGAAAACATTAGTTTTTTTTAAATAAATATAGATTAAGAAATATTGAGCCAACCTTCCTCGTCGGGGAATCCAGATTCAACAAGCAATGAAATGAATTACTTTGGAAGAACACCGACAGTAATAAAATCAGAATTTCCTTAATTTTTTTTTCTTCGTATGTAAAAACTCAGAACACTAACTTTTATAAAAAAATAAATAGTTAGAAATTAAAATTTTCTGTAAATACAAATCTCAAGCAGTTAAATATTTTTGTATTAAGAAAATAACTTGCTGTTTCTCGCCATACATATTTTACAGCGGTTTACGTAAAAGTGAACAACTACACCGATAAAGAAAATACACATATTATTTATTTTCCGAAAATACTAAATTAATTTAAGAAAAATAAATACTTGAGGATTAGTAAGAAATTACTAGATTGCAAATAATACGAGGGCTACATTTAAAGTTTTTACAAAAATAATGAAAAAAAAAATTATTTTTGTTACAAATCGTATCGTATATACTTTTGCTTGCGTTCGAACTAATTCTCGAAACATTTTGGAATATGAAGTTGGTACCGCAAAAATCAGGTTTAGGAAGGAGTTAACAGCTTCTTGAAATGATGAAAATCGCTGTTTTTTTGACATTCGGGAACAAAAAGAAATTGTGAGGCGATAAATCAGGTAAATACGGGCAATGAGACATTAAGTTGATGTTTTTCTCCGTCAAATTATTGTTTGACGTGCTGTGTGAGAGCTGACATTGTCATAATGAAGAATGACGCGACGTTTACGGTTATTTTTGCTTCTGGCAAATAGATTGTTGTATACTATTCAGCATTAACTATTCTTCAATCTTTTAAAGCAATGGTAACATGTCCAGTATAACCAAGGAAACAAGTGATCATTCTCTTGCAAGTGCTTCGCGAACGACCCACTTTTGCTGGATTCGGTTCATCTTGGAACACCCAAACAGTTGATTGTTGCTTAGTTTCCGGCTCGTACGAATATATCCAAGTTTCGTCTCCTGTTGTGATTTTGTATACGGATTTGACATGTCCTGGGTCGAATTTTTTGAACTTTTCCTTACATCAATTGACATGAGCCTGTTTTTGAGTTTTGATTAAATTATGCGTAACCCAAAGGAAACAGATCTCTTTCACAGCTAAATGTTTATGCAAAATCGAATATACTGCAGTCTTCGATATGCCTAAGGATGCCACTGTCTCACGGTAAGGCTGATCCTCTTCAATCATGTTGCACACAGTATCGATGTTTTTTGGAACAACAACCGATTTTAGTCGACCTTCACGAAATTCATGGCTGTCGGAAGCACGACGGTGACGAAATTCTGCAAACCAATTGTACACAGTCTCTTCTAATTGTGATTCATTACCAAAAGTTGAACGAAGGCATTCGAGTCATTGTTGTTGAGTTAGGTCTTTACTAAAATCGTAAAAAATCATCCAACAAAATCCTTCACGTGAAATTTCCATTTGTTCATAATTTTTTTTTTGTCAAATTTTACTAGTGATCGTTTGTAAAAACTTAAAAGGCGTCAGTTAAAAAAATATAACGACACTGCTCCACTTATTTAATTAAAAATTAAATAATTTTACGGATATGTTTCGAACATATATATATTTCCCGTCAGCACGATATAATAAATATATATATATATATATATATATATATATATATATATATATATATATATATATATATATATATATATATATATATATACTAGCCGTGCCCGCGGCTCCGCGCGCGTGGACTTGATTCACTAATATCGTCACTGCTTATTCCTTATGTTACCTAACGTAATAAAATATCTGCCATTATTTCCCCTTATCTTCCATTATTTCTTCTTATCTCCCATTATCTCTACATAATTTCCATTACCTAGGCTTATTTCTGCTCATCTCCCATTATTTATCCTTATCTCCAATTATTTCTCCTTATCTCCCATTATTTCTCCTTATCTCCCATTATCTAGGTTTATCTCGACTTTTTTTTTTTTTTATGGGTCTAGCACACGTGCTACAGGGAAGTCCCTAAAGCGCTCCAGGAGCGACACGAGTGCGGAAAAAGCGATTCACGTTGTTCTTGAATCGCTGTAAATTGTACTCGGTGGGAAACATAGCGCTGGGCAAATTATTCTCCATACAAAAGATTGCTTGAAAAGCGTTGTACGCGGAGTAACAAGCTGAACCACATACGGATGTGAAGCACCAGCGCGACGTGTATTTCTAACATGCACCGCTTTGGGAGGAATTAAGCGGGCTACATCCTTCGAACACTTTCTATGAAAATACTTGTAGAACAGACTCAAGTCGCCAACCGTTCTTCGATGTTCCAGCGAATCAAGGCCGCCGGTCAATTCCGGGTCCCCAATCAGACAGACCGCTCTTCTCTGAACAGAATCCAACAAATGCAGTGTATGTTTGGGAGCGGAGCCCCAAACGTGGGAGCAGTATTCCATAGTTGGTCGAATTTGGGCTTTGTAAAGAAATTACAGTTGTTGTGGGGTGTAAAGCTTTCTGGTTCTAAATAATATTCCCAACTTTTGAGAAGCTCTCCTTGCTATGCCTGCAACATGTTCATGCCAGGACATATTTGCTCCCAAACTAACGCCCAACAAATTGAGCGACGATGCTAGGGGAATGGAGTGCCCCGACATAACTATGTCGGGTTCAGCAACGTTAACTTTTTTAGAAAAAGCCTGGGTTTTTGTAGCGTTAAATTCCACTTGGTTACTGTCATCCCAAGACAGAATTTCTTCCAGGTCTTTGTTAAGTTGAACGACCTCCTGCTGTCTGCGGACATTCGCCTGAGCAGCCGATGTCCGAGCGTTCAAGGTGAATGAAGAGACAAGCGTACTATCATCTGCAAAGCTGTAGATTGGATTCCCGGTCTTTTCCAGCAGATCGTTAATGTAAATGAGAAAGAGAGTAGGAGACAGTATGGAGCCCTGGGGCACACCGGCGTTGATAGTGAGGGTGTTAGAAAGAAATCCGTCGACCGCCACTCGTAAGGAACGCTCTCTGAGGAAACATGAGAGCCACAAACAGAACCTTTCAGACATACCATAAGAGCGTAACTTAGCCAACAGTCCATCGTGCCAAACACGGTCGAATGCCTTGGATATGTCAAGAGCAACCGCTCCAGATTCTCCAAAGTGGTTAATTGCGTTGTTCCAAACATGTGTTACATAAGTCAGGAGATCTCCTGTTGATCTATGTTTACGAAAACCATATTGGTGATCGCTAATAATATTGAATCGTTCAAGATATTTTAGAAGATGCTCATTGATAGCCTTTTCCATGACTTTTGATATTATTGAAAGCAGTGCAACTGGTCGGTAGTTATTTAGCAAGGTCTTCTTGCCTTTTTTAGGTATCGGCTGAACCGTGGCACATTTCCAGCAGGACGGAAATATTCCCTTTCTGTAGGATAGGTTAAAAAGTCTACAGAAAACTGGTGTTAGTTCCCTTGCACAGTTTTTGAGAACTATGGCAGGTATTCTGTCAGCAACAGAAGCCTTCTTGGTGTCTAGCTTCATTAAAATACGCTTTATGATGCGCTGTCTGAAGACAACATCGGGCATCCTTGACTGCAATATGGGAATAGTAGGTGGTGTTTTTCCTTGGAAATCGACAGTAGAATGTGAAGCAAAGAGTTCAGCCAACAAGTTCGCTCTCTCAACAGGTGTGTTTGCAATGGAATTATCTGGCCGTGTGAGTGGTGGTATGGTGGATTTGGTAAAATTTTGACTAACTGCCTTAGCGACTGCCCAAAAGGACCTGGAATTGTTGGGACAAGCGAGAAGTTTGTTTCTAATTCGTTGATGGTGTGCCTCCTTGGTTTCGTCGATAATTCCCTTGCATCTGTTCTGAGCATGAACAAAGATGTTACGATTTACGGTGTTAGGATTTTCACGCCATTGTCGGTAGGCAATATGTTTAGAAGCAACAGCTTCTTTGCATTTTCGGTCGAACCAAGGCTTGCCGTTGGAGGAGCATTTCTTCAAAAAAGGGACGTAAGCTTCCATACCAGCCAAAATATCATCGGAGACCTCCCTGGCGCAGTCAGATGGGTTATCGGATCGAAAACAAATGTCCATCCAAGGGAAAGTTCGAAAGTATTCCATGAGATCTTCCCATTTAGCAGATTTGTATAGTGCCAAATCTTGCGCGGCCTAGGCGCCTCTCTGTCACTGATTGGCAGGATACTCGATGTCGAAAGCAGTTTATGGTCGGAAGAACCTAACGGCGGCTTTACAGTGACCGTGTAAATCTCCGGATTGGTGGTTAAAAACAAATCAAGAAGACTGGCGAACTCCCCGTCTCGATCAGGGATCCGTGTTGGTTCGTCAATAAGCTGAGTTAAGCCATAACTAATTGAGCGACTTATCTCGCAATATTTCTACTTATCTCCCATTATTTCTCCTTATCTCCACTTATCTCACCATAACTCCCAATATCTTATCTCTGCTTATCTCCCATTAGTTCTCCTTATCTCCTAATATCTCACCTTATCTCCCATTATCTAGGCTTATATCGAATTATATAAAACACATGTCTAAATTTATAACAATACGTAAATCGGATAAGCGGTTCTCAAGTGATAAGTGCACTAACGGACAGACAGAGAGACGTTGCATTCTATATAATATTATTATCTCTACCTAATTTCCATTATCTAGGCTTACCTCTGCTCATCTCCTATTATTTCTCCTTATCTCCCATTATCTCACCATAACTCCGATTATCTTATCTCTGCTTATCTTCCATTATTTATACTTATCTCCCATTATCTCACCTTATCTTCCATTATCTAGGCTTATAACGACAGACAGAGAGACGTTGCATTCTATATATATTATTATCTCTGCATAATTTCCATTATCTAGGCTTATCTCTGCTCATCTCCCATTATTTCTCCTTATCTCCCATTATTTCTCCTTATCTCCCATTATCTCACCATAACTCCGATTATTTTATCTCTGCTTATCTCCCATTATTTATACATATCTCCCATTATCTCACCTTATCTTCCATTATCTAGGCTTATATCGAATTATATAAAACATATGTATAAATTTATAAAAACACGTAAATCGGATAAGCGGTTCTCAAGTGATAAGCGCACTAACGGACGGACAGACAGACAGAGAGACGTTGCATTTTATATATATTATATTCTTTGCAACATGATATTATTTCATATTTAAAGGTTAAGGCAGTGTATTGCAACGCGTTAACGGTAACCTTTTTCCGACTTGATTCACTATTATCGTCCCTGCTTATTCTTTATGTTAACTAACGCAATAAAATATATCCTATAACCTGGCCAGAGAAAATATTTATATTTTAAAAAAAAGCACGTAAATCGGATAAGTGGTTCTCCAGTGATAAGCGCACTAACGGACGGACAGACAGACAGGCAGAGAGACAGGCAGACAGACAGGCAGAGAGACGTTGCATTTTATATATATTATAGATAGAAGATTATAGATAACCTGGCCAGAGAACAAATGTATGAATTAAAAAAAAAAAAACACGTAAATCGGATAAGTGGTTCTCGAGTGATAAGCGCACTAACGGACAGACAGAGATACGTTGCATTTCATATATATTATAGATGTAATAAAATATATATCTATAACCTGGTCAGAGAACATATGTATCAATTTAAAAAATCAGGTAAATCGGATAAGTGGTTCTCGAGGGATAAGCGCACTAACGGACAGACAGACAGACAGATAAACGTTGCGTTTTATATATATATTTGTTGTAGATATAGATTATTATTATTATTATTATATAACCTGGCCAAAGAATATATGTATGAATTTAAAAAAAGACACGTAAATCGGATAAGTGGTTCTCGCCTGATAAACGCACTAATGGACAGACAGACAGACAAAGAGACATTGCATTTTATATATATTATAGATTATAGATTGTATATATTCTCTGCTACATAATATTGTTCTATATTTAATGGTTTAGACTGTGTTTTGCAAGGGAACGCGCTAATGGCAAACTTTTTTCCGACTTCATTCACTATTATCGTCACTGCTTATTCCTTATGCTACCTATCGTAATAAAATATAGCCTATAGCCTGGCCAGAGAACATATGTATGTTTTAAAAAAAAAAGTAAGTAAATCGGATAAGTGGTTTTTCAGTGATAAGCGCACTAACGGACAGACAGACAGACAGACAGAGAGACGTTGCATTTTATATATATTATAGATATATATATATATATATATATATATATATATAATATATATATATATATATATATATATATATAGAGCGTTAGGAAATTCACTGCATATATTGGAACTCGCGCCTCTTTGTAGCAAGTTCGATTGCAGAAAATGCACCTTAAATAGGGGATCTCAATATTAAAGGAAAAAATCGACCCTAAAGAAAAGATGACATGAATATTGCCGCCACTGGTAAACCATACACCTACACAATAGGGAAGATCGTTAACCAGACGGTCAAATTTACAGTGTTTCGAGGTTTGACTAGGCTTTTCCTAACAAACTGAAGAAAAAAAAATATATAAAAATTGGCACCAACAAATTAATTACACAAGTAATATATTTCAATATTTTATTATAATAAGTAAAAATTTTAACACATATAATTCACTAAAATTATATTTGTTTGATTGTAAAAACGATGGCGCAATAAAGAAATTGTTGTGAGATGTTACAAAGATTCTAAAACCGACAAAGGATTCGTTGTCGGCGTCCTACGCCAAGTACCCCCGCCCTCTACCCAAAAGTCAAATTTACGTTTAGTTTGTTTATTATACTATATTTATGAGAATTATATTAAAAATATTTATTAAATGGGTTTTTGAAGGCGGCCATAGCGTGGTGTGGGTAATGTCTCTGTGGCTTCTACGCCGGAGATTCGAGTTCGAATCTCGTTTCTAATAATTTAAAGTAAAAACTTTACAACGTGATGGCCGCCTCTCTCAGGAAGATAATGGCAAACCATCCGTGGTATCATGCCCAGTAAAGCCCTTTCACTTTGGCCGTTCAAAACGGGCATTAAACTCTAGGTCCTCTTTGATTGTGGGATACTTAAAAAAAATGTACTGACCACAGGCAAAGACGAGAAGGTAGCCATACACCCGTATCGGATATGGCACTTCAAGCAGAAGAGAAGAAATGTGTTTTTCGCAATTTTTAGACTTGCTTTCCTAACTCTTTATCCAACAAATGTAGGTCACATCTTTGTATTTCGCTCCATCACCTTGTTTCTTTTTAGGGCCTAAAATTGTCCAAGTGCAGAAATATGTAGGTTACCAAATAGACCTTTTATTTGTTAGTTTGTGCTTTGGCTTTCCCACTATGTTCAATGTATTCTCCAAGGGTTTTCATATTCTCTAGTAGATATTATGACTCCAGAAAGATCGAAACGTAAAGTGGCGGTATCGTAACATCGGTTTCATAAACGGATTGTCCTAGGCTTGCAAGAATTGCATTGAATGTAGTAATTTACACGATTTATAGAAAGAAAAATACTGATATCAATAGGAGGTTCTAAGATTCATTGTCAGTACTACCAGAAATGTAAATAAAATATTGTGGTCAGTATCATAGAAAAGTGTGGATCAGTTAACAATGTAATTACTAATAGCTGATGTAAGTCATCTTCTTGAAGTGCCATATCCGACACGGACGTAGGCGACCCTCTTGCTTTTGCCTGTGGTTGGTGCCTTTTTAAGCATTCCACAGACAAAGATGATCTACAGTTTAATGCCGATTCAGAACAGCCAAAACTTAACCACTACGCTACGGCCGCCCCTTTTAATTTTACTATTAATTAATATATTGAAATATCCTATTTTAGCAACAAAATAGGTTTATAAAATTAATTCAAGGATAGAGAAACGGCCAAAGTAACTATAATATCAATCGTAACTCTCTGCAGAAGCATCCTAGGACATCCATCTTTTCAGAGCTTGTAATGATAGAATGGCTTAGTCGGAAAATGAATACGGCCTTACTACTGGGCAGACAGCACTACCAGTCTGTTCCTTAAACTAATTTCTTACGTCTGAAACTTCTTCTATTTATATTTCGTATTCTTCCAGTTACTTTCCTTGCTAAAGCTTTCGTGAAAAAATCGCAATCCGAGATTTCTTCACGTTTGCGATTAGGAAAACCATAATCATTCATTTCCGTCTGTCTGACTGTCTGTCGATCTATTGGCACGATAAATCCCAATCGAAATGAGATATAAATTTAAAACTTGGTATATATATATATATATATATATATATATATATATATATATATATATATATATATATATATATATATACGAGGCTGGTTTGAAAAGTCCGTGCAAAGTCCGAGAGATGGCACCACCGGCGCGTATCGAGGTCATGTTTAGTTAGTAGCATCTCTTGAATGAACGCACACCAAGTTTCAGCCATATTGGTCTATTGCTTTGTGTTTGGCATTCGTGTGAATCAAGGAAGTCGAGTGATTTTCAAGAAATGGACGAAAAAGAATTTCGTGTGGTGATTAAACATTACTTTATGAAAGGCAAAACGCCTCAGGAGACTAAAGAGAAGCTTGATAAACATTATGGTGACTCTGCACCTTCGATTAGAACAGTTTATAAGTGGTTTCAAAATTTTCGGACTGGCCATATGGGCACAAGTGACACTGAACGTTCTGGACGGCCTGTGGAGGTTACGACTCCAGAAATCATTGATCAAATCCATGATATGGTGATGGATGACAGAAGAGTTAAGGTGCGTGAGATTGCTAGTACTGTGGGCATCTCGACTGAACGGGTACATAATATTTTGCATAAACATTTGGACATGAGAAAGCTATCCGCAAGATGGGTGCCGCGATTGCTCACCCTTGACCAAAAACGGAATCGTGTGAAGTGTTGCAAGGATCGTTTGCAGCTGAATCCGGAGGACTTTAAGCGTCGTTTCGTCACTGTGGATGCAACATGGATACATTACTATACTCCTGAGACCAAACAACAATCTAAACAATGGGTTACCAAGGGGGAATCTGCACCAAAAAAGGCGAAGACCGTTCCTTCGGCCGGAAAGGTTATGGCGACTGTCTTTTGGGATTCGCAAGGGATAATCCTCATCGACTGTCTGGAAAAGGGTAAAACTATTATAGGTGAATATTATTCATCGTTATTGGACCGTTTAAAAACCGAGCTGCAAGAAAAACGTCCGCGATTGGCCCACAAGAAAGTCCTTTTCCATCACGACAACGCACCAGCACACACCTCAGCAGTTGTGGTCGCAAAATTAATGGAAATAGGATTCCAACTCGTTTCACATCCCCCCTATTCTTCAGACTTGGCTCCCTCGGACTACTATTTGTTCCCCAATTTGAAGAAATGGCTGGCGGGACAAAGATTTTATTCAAACGAGGAGATGATTGCAGACACTAATGGATATTTTGCAGACTTGGACAAATCCTATTATTCGGAAGGGATCAACAAACTAGAACATCGTTGGACGAAGTGTATAAGCCTAAAAGGAGACTATGTCGAAAAATAAAAAAGGTTTACCCCAAACACATAAGTAGTTTTTATTTTTTGCACGGACTTTTCAAACCAGCCTCGTATATATATATATATATATATATATATATATATATATATATATATATATATATATATATATATATATATATATATAGTACCAAATAAGTGGATGAAACTTATAGTTTTTGAGCGATCTCCCTTAGGGCGAAGACGGTAAAAGGGAAGTAGAGGTCGATAAATTGTGTACGGTTTTAATAATAATATTTCTGTTTTTTTGTTGATATAATAAACAAAAATTATTCAGAAATGAGAATTAGAAGGGTTGTTTATGCATAGCGTTCAAGGTTTTTAGAGTTGAGGACATCAAAAATTAGGTTATTTTTTGATTACTGTCAATTTTAAGCCAAGAAGAGGGTGAAAGAGATGGGGATCGTTAAATATTGTATACTTTCAATATCATTAGAGAGTTTTTCCAGGTTGATGTAATTGACAGATTTTAAGAATATTATTTAGTGTAAAATATATCAGGAACGGATGGGGTGGGGTAGGGGATTAGAGTGGTTGCTTGTCCTTTTCAGGTTTCTTAGACTGTAGGAAAACAAAAGTTAGGTAATTTTTTCAGCACTTTCAATTCTAATTGGTGCAGGGAGTGAAAGAGATGGGAGAATTTTGTATAGTTTCACTATAATTAGGGCAAATGTCCAGATGTTTTAGATGGGAGAATGGACAAATGGTCTTTGTATCATTTCAATAGTATTTTAAGCAATTTTTTTGATTCTTGATGGGGATATTGGATATTTATTATAAAATACATTTTTTATAGTAAATATTTGTTAGGTGAAAGGGATAAGGTAGGGGGCTAAAAGGGAGATTGCCTATATATGGCAATATACTTCTATTTCAGTGCTTTTGTTTTTCTACTATTTTCAATTTTAACAGAGATAGTTTATAGAAGGGACTGAGATCATATTACAGAGAAATTTTTAAAAATGTTGAGTTGATTATACAACCAGTTTTAGAAACACAAATGGTTAAGTTATCGAAAACGTACAATTTTCTTTAAAACTAAAATTTTGAAAAATTGTTAATAGCAAAGTGAGCTTTAAGTTATCCAAAAAAACTTCAAGAAACGTCCTATAAAAGTTTATTTAAATAATTTCTTACTAGTGGAATCTCACGGGCAACAAAATATCTTACATTTTCAGCTGCCAACGTACAAAGTTTTATTTCATGAGATATATAAGGTATATCTGAGGGTTACATACACCTGGAATTTTTAAAAATTCGATTTTTTTTACTGATTTTTATTCTCTATACCTCCAAGAATTATTCAAAAAAAGTTTTTTCAGAAAATTCCATTCCATTACAAAGTTGTAGCATTAAATGTGACCTGACGTCGGATTGGGACCGTTACTTGTTTTCAGACCACTGTCTGGAATATTACTCAGACAGTTTTTAATATTTTTTAACTTTTTTTTTTAAATCTCAATAATCACTTTTTCTATAAAATATCTAGAAGCTTTTTTAATTTTTCTAATAGACAACTTTTTATAAATAATTCAACATACATTTTTTGGTCGAAAATTGCATACTTAAGTTTGTCATAAACCATACATTTTTTATTTTTGAAAAAAAAACCCTTCGGCAATTTTTAACTACTACATTATTTTACAAGATTAATTTTTATTTTTGCAGATTACATTATTTTTTATGAAGTTATCCTGCAGACAAGGAGGCGCAGCTGTCTTCATCAGTGGTCCATTTAACCCGATAAAAAATAATGTTAACATTTAAAACATATTTAAAAAAAATTCTTTCTTATAATTTAAAATACAATAAAAATATATAATTGCCATTCTTTTGTATTATTTACTTAATAACCCTTAAATTTTTTTTTTAAATATACATAATTTTTGCAGCGTCCAGGTATATGTAACCCCTAAATATGTTATAAAAAAATGGCGATGATGCTAAACATAAATTAAATGATTCCCTTCCGTTGAGGCTTTAAGGTGTTAAGGTACTATTAAGGTACTACCTTGAGAAGGTCAAATTCAGTGCTTAGTTTAGAACTACGTTTGTACGAGGAAAGTACTGGGTAAATCTCTTTATTTTTTACTATGCATTATTGAAAATTTGTTATTAAATTTTTTTTTTTTTGACCTCTGGTTCCAAAAGATTGTATCAGCGTATAATTTCATACTTACCAGATTTGAGAAGATCTCAAATATAAAGATCACTTTTTACTTTAAACTTTTATAACATATCAAGTTTTTCAGAATAAAAGTTCTGTGGTGAATATCTCAGCTGTAACAAATATGTCCTAATCTGAATTAATCCTACGAATTTTCCATAAACCTTCACTATTAAAGAATTAATATAGTATCATAAAAATTAAAAAATATATTTATACGAAACAACATATATTCGTTTTATTATTGATTTAAACTTTATACTACAGTTAAAAAAGTCTTTTTTGAATTCAATATAAAATAACAGGCGTTTTTTAATAGTCATCTACAGTTTCGTCACAAAGTTTTAAATTGTCTTATTTTGTGGTGAATTACATGAAATAATACGAATTACCAGCTTTCTTCGCCGCATTCATTATCATACACGTAAATAAATAGACCTAACTTGTCTTGCATTTTTCTCAGATTAGTGTAAATTACCAGTATGACGTAATTGTAAATGATTCTTAGATAAAGTATAGGAAATTTTTAAAGATAAACACTAAAAATAATATCAAGCTATCTAAATATATAACAAAGTAACTAATCATAACAAATAGTTTTTATTTTACACAGAAGGTACTACATAATAAGTAACAAAAGGATTGTTAAATAAATATCCTTGTCCGCCAGCACTGACGGGTATGGCTCCGTTATTTTGAATCACTACTCCTGAACTATCTACACCATTCACATTTCTTGGTTCTACCGGTTCAGAATCTGGATCCGGATCAACATTGCTGCCATCTATTCCATCCATGGGATTAATTTTGTGTACTCCGCAAAATGAACATGGTTGAGGTGTTGTAACTTCTTCTTTATCTGCATCGGTACTGTTACTTTCATTACTTTCTGGTGTTGTTGGGGTACTTTTACTATTTTCATCTATTTCTTGTGGTTTCTCTCTCCGTGATATTCCGCGACGCCGTGGAATAGTTGGTTGAATTCGATTGCCAAATTCGGGCGAGTAAGGATAATTTCTGTTATATTGTGGATCAAATTCACCATTTGGTATGTCATTTGGATATCTTCTGCCATTTCTAAAATCTGGCCGACCCGAAAATCCTGGAATTGGTCTATCTCGGTTAAACTGTGGATCTAGTTCCCCATCAGGGATATCTTCATTATCTGGATCATTCCTTCCACGGCTAAAATCTGGTCCATCACTACCTGGGATTCTTCTACCAAATGAGGGATTTTGGTTGAAATAGGGATTAAATCCTCCTGGCCCAAGCTGGTTACCAGGACTTACTGGAATTCTTCCATCAAGACCTGGATTCTGGTTAAACCCAGGATAATAACCTTTATATCTAACATTTGGGTCTGTTGGAATTCCTGGGTTAACTGGATATTGCCCACCAAGCTCGGGATTCGGCCTAAATACAGGATCTATTCGGCCTGTTCTGAAATCCGGTCCAGCACTTAGTGTTAATGGTGGTGCTGGAGGGACACTATTTAAACTTACAATGCCATCATTAACAGCTAAACTTTGATAGTTTCCTGGTAAAGACACATAATAAGAATATTGATACGGTTTTGAGTTCACTAATGATGTTACACTACATAAAACCACTAATATATATAATAAATTCATATCGATTGTGAAATATACTAGTGACTGAAAAAATATAAACAAAAGTATTGTTTATATATCTGATTGAATAATTAAACATAGGCGTAGATGAAAAAAATGATGAAAATTAAAACACAGTTTTATGTTATTATAAGTGGTACACAGTTCTCAGATTTGATAATTTTAATTGGCTGTTTGGTTTTGACTTTTTGTTGTTAAAATGCTTTAAAAATATACTAGTGCAGTAAAAAAAAGTCAAAATAATGATGAGATAGGCATAGTTTAGATACAGCAATAATATGAGTTTTTTCCTCTCTGGAGTATCACCAGGAGTATTGACCTAAGTTTTGGACCTCAATAAACTAGTGCTCTTTTGTTTATAAACAAGTTTTCAAAGCGCGCTTTTTGAGCTTCAAATGTGAATAATTCCGGTTATCGAGACGAAAAAAAACCAAAATCTTCGTAATGAAATTTCCAACAAATACTCATTGGTTTTAAATAGCTCAAGCGCGTACATAACCTGCAAAATGAAACAAAAACAGGCAAAAAACTGTTTTTAGTGTTCCGTATGGAACGCTTATAAGATCACTTCGGTGTCTGTCTGTCTGCCCGTCTGTCTGTCCGTCACACACCCGATTTTCTCCGAAACTATTTGACAGAGAAAGTTGAAATTTGGTACTAATATAGGAATTGATGGCCTCATCAGAGCCGTGTAGTTTTGAAAGTTAAATTTTGACTTAAGGGGTTAGTTTTGGGGGGTGAAAACGGAAGAGAAAAAAAAAAATTTTTACTTGGTCATCGAGTGTGGCGAGGTGGTGAAAGCTTGTGAAAACACCAGTAAAATATATATATATATATATATATATATATATATATATATATATATATAATGTAATACTTGCGCGCACTTTTCTTTTTATTATTTTTAAAAAATCGCGAAAAATCGCTGTCCCCCCGCCATATCTCGAAAAATCCTAATCAAAAAATTTTGAAAAAATCTGGAATATTCCCCACGGGGTGTAGATTGAACGAAAATTATCACGAGTGCATTACCTTTAATAATTTATCTGGTATATAAAAAAAAAACAAAAATTTCAAGGTCATCAGTTTTCATTAAAGATTGGAAACAAGCTTTGTTGAAAACTCATTTGGGGTGTGTTTTGTGAAGTCAGTGATCATTTTATACCTCCGTAACAAAATTTTTTATTTTAAAAGCAATCAACGTACGGAACACTAATTGCACAAGTTCAACTTGCACTTGACCGATTATTTTTTTAATGTTATTGTACAAGTCGACTAAGTGAACCGATTGGCTTGAAGCTTTTAGAAAATATGCCTTCTGTTATAGCAGAAATACCCTGAAATTTTGTTACAAATATTGAACTCAGTGGGGAAAATTGAATTTCTTATTTAAAATTTGAATTGTCCGCCATTTTATGCCATTTGGTCAAAAATAAATATTTTTTTTAGCTTTTCAATGTCATTAAAAAAATTTTTTTTGGAGTCATATTAACTTTTTTTTTTACATTTGTTTATTAATCAAATAACACCAAATATGTTTTTCGGTCATTTTCACCTTAACGAAAATGAATTTTTTTTAATAAAGGTCCCGCGATTCTCTACCAAATTTTTCAGTTTTTTTTTTCAAAATGACCGAATTTGCTGGTAATTTATTAATAAACAAATGTAAAAAAATGGTTAAAATGAGTGCAACAAAATATAAAAATATTTTTAATAGCATCGGAGAGCTGGCGTCAAGATATTTTTCTTGAAACTTTGAAAAAAAAAGATCCATTTTGGACCAAATAGCACATACATTAAAATAAGAAAAAAAAAGTTTGTGTCTGTTTTTTCAATTTTGTAGGTTATGTACGCACTAAATTGAGTTTGGTTTTTTTTTGTCTCGATTCGACTTATACAACCGGACTTATTCATATTTTAAGCTCAAAAACGTTTTGAAAACTTAAATTGTTTATAAATAAAAGAGCACAAGTTTTTCGAGGTCTAAAACTCAGGACAATACTCCTGTTGATACCCTAGAGACGACAAAATCATAATATTGCTGTATCTAGATTGTGTAATTTCAAATGCTTTTTTTACTACACTATACAGAGATTATAATTCTGTACCTATGGGATCCACTATGGACGAGTAAGTAAAAAGTAGAAAATGAGCTAAATAACTGAATGTTATTTGTAAATTGCTCCAGCTCGAATGAAGCTTATTTCATCTTAACTGAATGCAGGTGAAAGCCGTATCACCTCCATCTCCGCCTCAATAATGCAGAATTGGACGCCCCGTAACATGTTATTTATGTTTTTAGATTAAATAGAAATTCTCTAGGGCTGGAAAAACATGTATACACGCCTATGTTAACATTGACAGCCCAAGACACAAAATTCTAATGTTTCAGTTGACTAAAATGGTCGACTTTCTGGTTATTTTATAAGGAATATTCACCTCACATGCGAGAACAAGGATCTGCTCGATTTGAATTTTAATTTGGAGTTTTAGCAGTGATGTCTTAACATCACGATATTAGTATTATAAGTTAAAATTTCGTATATATATATATATATATATATATATATATATATATATATATATATATATATATATATATATATTCGTTAGAAAAAGTTTTTATTGGTCCACTTGTTGAACGATTTCATCGGTCTGGATACTGCCACTCCGCTCTTCATCATGTATATTTGTGCGGCCATTTTTGAAGTCTCGACACCACTGTCTAACCACCGTCACTCATTTTTGTAGGTCCATAAACTAGGCACAACTCTCGATAAATTTGAGTAGCTGATGATACTTTTGCACACGAAAATCGAATCACAGCACGCACTTCGCAACTGGCGGCAGCAACGATTTTCGCGGACATTGTTGTTTGTATTCACCGACAGGCAAACGACGGCGCTGCATGTGTAAAACTTTGTTCAGATCCGCCAATATTTAAATATAAGCAAACAGCCCTTACTTCTCGAATACGCCTCATATATATATATATATATATATATATATATATATATATATATATATAT
Organism: Pachyrhynchus sulphureomaculatus; assembly: GCA_019049505.1. NCBI lineage: Eukaryota > Metazoa > Arthropoda > Insecta > Coleoptera > Curculionidae > Pachyrhynchus > Pachyrhynchus sulphureomaculatus. Next base: position 166,032,715 of record CM032454.1, on the reverse strand, counting down.
ATATATATTAACGGGTGATCACGAGATTAATTGGCAACTCTTGTTTTAACATCAAAAAAGATATTCAGAAGTTCAGATTTTAAAGGATTGTTCCAAAGTTTTCAGACTGACACAGATATGCCTCCAAGAAGACCAAATGATAGAGAAAACAAATAAGGTTTAACATTTTCCAAAAAATGGATAAAATTAAAGTGTAAGCTGTCATAAAATACTTCGTTTTAAGGGGTTTAAGGACATTCAAAAAAAGTTAAATGTTACTTTAGATAATTCCTTCCCTTCGTTCTTGACGATTAAAAAATGAATTGCTGAATCCAATCGTGGTCGTATATCCATTCAAGATGATAAAAGCTCGGGACGCCTGAAAACCTCTACAACCGACGAGATTGCGACAAAAATTCACAATAGCGTACTAAATATTCGCTGACTGACCGTACGCGAGCTCGCTGACATTGTAAACATCTCGATAGGTCGTGTCTACCACATTTTACAAGATGGTTCGGGTATGAGAAAGCTTTCTGCTCGACATTTTATAAAGTAGATGAATCATTAATTCATCATTACATTGAAGGAGCAGTGGGTGGGAACAGGTGAAAGTGCATCCAAGAATGCAAAAACGGTTCTATCTGCATGGCTACTGTTTTTTGAGGTTCTCATGGTGTTCCGGTCATATAATATCTAAAGAAAGGTAAAACCATCACTGGGGAGTATTATGCTTGACTACTGGACCATTTGAAGGTTGCTGTCCAAGCGAAACGTCCACATTTCGCCAAAAAGAAAGTACATCTTCTCGCACGTCTCGGATCGTTGCTGCAAAACTGCGATACCTTCGCTTCGAATTACTTCTACATCCACCGTACAGGCCTGATTTGGTTCCCACCGATTACTTGTTGTTTTCAAACCTAAAAAAGGCTGGTTGGAGGGAGATTCATTTCGAACGATGAAGTTAAAAATAAAACAAACGGCTATTTTGTAGGAATGAATAAATGTTATTATAATGAAGGTATCAAAAAGTTGGAAAATTAAAAAAAAAATATATGCTTAATCTTGCATTTTTTTTGTTAAGTTGAGAACGTTCAGAACGACTGAATGGTTCAAATAGATGTAGAATCTGACAGTAAAAACACAAACTTGCTTAAATTCGAAGCATAAATGACTGTGTCGCAAAATTATTACTTCTAATTCAACCGAAAGACTACCGGAGATAAATTTTTAAGGTCAAATAAATATAATTAAAAAAGTAACCGGTCAAGCGCAAGTGGGACATGCGCAATTAGTGTTGCGTACGTTGATTGCTTTTAAAGTAAAAATTTTTGTTACGGAGGTATGAAATGATCAGTAACTTCACAAAACACACCCCAAATGAGTTTTCAACAAAGTTTTATCGAAATTTCTGTTTTTTTTTTTATACACCAGATAAATTATTAATGGTAAGGCACTCATGATAATTTTCGATTAATCTACAACCCGTGGAAAATATTATAGAATTTTCTGAATATTTTTATATGACTACTTTTCGAGATAAGGGGCGGCAGCGATTTTTACAATTTTTTAAAAATACTACAAAGAAAAGTGTGCGCAAGTATTATATTATATATATTTTTGAGCTCGTGTTTTTTCATTTGACGCCCCACTCGATGACCTGGTAAATTTTTTTTTTCACTCCCGATTTCACCTCCTAAAACTAACTCCTCAAGTCAAAATTTAACTTTCAAAACTACATGGCTCTGATGAGGCCATCAATTCCTATATTAATGTCAAATTTCAACTTTCTATGTCAAATAGTTTCGGAGAAAATCGGGTGTGACAGATGGATAAACAGACACCGAAGTGATCTTATAAGTGTTCCGTACGGAATACTAAAAACGACTATTTTAATAAAATGATATGTAATTTGTTAAATATTTAATTTTAAACAATTTTTATATCCCTAATATTCATAGTTTATACTATATCAATAATTAAAAGATAAGCTGTACACTACCTTTTATCCAATCCATCTAAATAATACTTTAATAGTTTGCTAAATTGGTTATGCATATTGAAGGGATGTGATTTTAAGCGATTCTCTGACTAGAGCAGGTAGCTCTAGATAGTATTGACTGTCGACGCCCTTAATCTCGCCCACCTATACGATTCATGGGAATATAGGCCTAGTAATAGCAAACTATAACTAATTGTTTTAGTGATATCGTCAAATTCGGCCTTTTATGCCTGACCGTAATTATAATAACTTGAAGAACTTACGGTTAAATTTTTTTGCATAATTACATTTATTAAAGCATCAGTGCAAAAATTCTCTTATACTCTTCAGAAACCCTCGACGCAATGTTAATTAGCTCTGTTATTAGTGGAAGCAAGTGCGTTAAATATTTACCACGACAGTGTGACTCCAAATTTTACTCCTACAAGGACATATAACCATTATCGTTATCATTATTATAATCATTGCTATTTAAAGATAATTAATAGGATTCTAAGACTGTAGTAGGAATAACTGACATTGACGTATTGTTATTATGTTTAATAATTAAATTTGGCTTTATGGTAATTGTTGTACACTAAATATTATTGTTAAATTCAGTTTTAAGATTGACTTTTTTAAAAACTTAAGGTATAAAAAACTCACCATTTCAAGAGCACACAGAGTTTAATAACTTGACCTCAGTTCAGTCCGTTGAAGTCCGTGGTAATTGTGCAGCTACCAATCTTGACATCTTCTACAGGATTGAACATTCACTTTTGAAACTACTCAGTCTATGTCACCACTACACCAAACGCTTTGTTTTTGCACTCGATGTGCGTTTTGCTAACCATGTTAGCTTCATCAGGAGCGATGATTGACTCCTGATGGAGCTAACATGGTTAGTGAGACGCGCGTCGAGTGCAAAAATAAAGTGTTTGCTATAGTGGTAATATATACTGAGTAGTGCCATTGTGCCAAAGATTCCAGATTTCCAACATAATTCACTTTGGACGTTATTTTTGTAATCTATAATATACGAGTATATAAAATGCAACGTCTCTGTCTGTCTGTTAGTGCGCCTATCACTGAAAAACCACTTATCCGATTTACGTACTTTTTTTTTAAAACATACATATGTTCTCTGGCCAGGTTACAGGCTATATTTTATTACGATAGGTAGCATAAGGAATGAGCAGTGACGTAAAATAGTGGATGATGTCGGAAATAAGTTTGCCGCTAGCGCGTGCCTTTGCAATACACAGCCTAAACCATTAAATATGGAACAATATTATGTAGCAAAGAATATCTGTAATGTATAATCTATAATATATATAAAATGCAATGTCTCTCTGTCTGTCTGTCTGTCCATTAGTGCGTTTATCACGCGGGAATCACTTATCCGATTTACCTTTCCTTTTTGAAATTCATGCATATATTCTTTGGCCAGGTTATATAATAATAATAATAATCTATATCTATAATATATAAAATGCAATGTTTGTCTGTCTGTCCGTTAATGTGCTTATCCCTCGAGAACCACTTATCCGATTTACGTGATTTTTTAAATTCATACATATGTTCTCTGACCAGGTTATAGGTACATATTTTATTACATCTATAATATATATAAAAATGCAACGTATTCTGTCTGCCTGTCTGTCCGTTAGTGCGCTTATCACTGGACTCCGATTTTCGTACTTTTTTTTTTAAAACATACATATGTTCTCCGGCCAGGTTATAGGCTATATTTTATTACGATAGGTAGGATAAGGAATGAGCAGTGACAATAATAGTAAATGAAGTCGGACAAAGTTTGCCGCTAGCGCGTTCTCTTGCAATACACAGTCCAAACCATTAAATATGGAACAATATTATGTAGCAGAGAATATCTATAATATATATAAAATGCAATGTCTCTCTGTCCGTCTGTCTGTCCGTCTGTCTGTCTGTCTGTCCGTCCGTTAGTGTGCTTATCACTGGAGAACTACTTATCCGATTTAAGTGCTTTTTTTTTAAACATACGTATGTTCTCTGGCCAGGTTATAGGATATATTTTATTAGGTGACATAAAGAATAAGCAGTGACGATAATAGTGAATTAAGTCGGAGAAAAGTTTGCCGCTAGCGCGTTCTCTTGCAATACACTCCCTAAAGCATTAAATATGGAACAATATCATGTAGCAAAGAATACAATATATATAAAATGCAACGTCTCTCTGTCTGTCTGTCTGTCCGTTAGTGTGCTTATCACTCGAGAACCACTTATCCGATTTACGTGTTTTTATAAATTTATACATATGTTCTATATAATTCGATATAAGCCTAGATAATGGGAGATAAGGTGAGATAAAGGGAGATAAGGAGAAATAATGGGAGATAAGTCGAGATAAGCCTCGATAATGGGAGATAAGGTGAGATAATGGGAGATAAGTATAAATAATGGGAGATAAGGAGAGATAATGGGAGATAAGCAGAGATAAGTCTAGATAATGGGAGTTATGCTGAGATAATGGGAGATAAGGAGAAATAATGGGAGATAAGTCGAGATAAGCCTAGATAATGGGAAATAAGGTGAGATAATGGGAGATAAGGAGAAATAATGGAAGATAAGGAGAAATAATGGGAGATAAGTCGAGATAAGCCTAGATAATGGGAAATAAGGTGAGATAATGGGAGATAAGGAGAAATAATAGGAGATAAGGAGAAATAATGGGAGATGAGCAGAGATAAGCCTACATAATGGAAATTATGTAGAGATAATGGGAAATAAGGAGAAATATTGGGAGATAAGGAGAAATAATGGGAGATATTTTATTATGTTTGGTAACATAAGAAATAAGCAGTGACGATAGTAGTGAATCAAGTCCAGGCGAGCGGAGCCGCGGGCCCGGCTAGTCATAAAATAAAATTTACATACATATTACAATAAATATAATATATATGTATTAGTATTTAGCATCTGTGTATAAGTATATTCAATACTGCTCTTTTATCACTGAACAACCCTTGTATAAAGGGTTGTCGAAAAGCTATTGTTTTTTTCTCTCTTAGATAGCTTTTGCGATATCTCAAGCCGTATAAATCGTTCGGTTTATATTTAGCTTCAGTTGAAAGCTGACAGTTGACAGTAATAGACATACAAAACAATTGGAAGTCGTTTATTGAGAGTTAATTTAGAGCGCCTTAAAGATGAGTATAAGTTTGCTACATTTTACAATTTAATTTCTATAAAGGCACAACATAGACGATGGACATGGCAAAGCCCAGATATTATAACGAACGAAATTGATTATGTGTTATCAAATGACAGGAATATTGTAATTGACATGACAGTCCTGAATACAATAAGCACTAGCAGTGACCATCGGATGCTCAGAGCAAAAATAAAAATAAATCGGAAGTAGGAGAGACGTAGATTGATAACGCATACAAAAATAAAGACACCAATAGGAATAATAAGGCAAAGACGAATATCGACAAGTACTGGAAAATTATATAAAACACATAAACTACCAAACAGAACTCGATGAACTAAACTCACAAATAACCAACAGCCTACTCATGACTACAAACCAAATAGTAACATCGAAAAAAAAAGAAACACAAAAATTAAGTAAAGATACACAAAATCTCATGAAATAGAGACGATTATTAAGAAATGATCCTACAAATCGCAGATTAGAACTGGCAGAAATAGACAAAAATATAAAGTGAACACGTTAGAGAGTACAGAAACTCGAACATAGAAGAAAATTTGAAAGAGGGGGATAATCTGAAACACCTAAACAAACAAATGAATGAAGGGAGACATGAAATAATAAAACTTATAAATAAAGATAACCAAGAGATCGCACAAATCAAAGAGATAAAGGAAGTCACAAAGAAATATTATCAAACGCTATATGACACGAAAATATTGCCACCGCCCGAAAAAGAAGAAGGAAATAGAGTGATTGTAGGATCTGAAGAAGTTCCCGATGTAACAACGGAGTTAATGATGAACGCCCTACAACATATGCACAACAACAAAGACGATGAACTAACTATAGAAATTATAAAATATGGAGAGGCATCGATAATACAACCTCCTCAAGCTCTATTTAACGGGTGCTTCATAGCAAATAAAATACCAACACCTTGGGTGAACGCCTTGATTGTGCTTATATTTAAAAAGGAAAACAAATTTAAACTGGAGAATTACAGACCCATCAGCCTGTTAACCGTACCATAAAAAATCCTCACTAGAATCATAACATATAGATTAACGAACAAACTAGATAGTTATCAACCACGTGAACAAGCGGAATTTAGACGGGGATACAGTACTTTGGACCATCTTCAAACAGTTAGATTACTAGTGGAAAAAGCAAATGAATATAAGGTCACCTTGTGGACAGCAATGGTTGACTAAGAAAAAGCATTTGATTCAGTAGAAATATGGGCAGTGCTTAACGTCTTAAGTTAGAGCAGAGTCGATAAAATGTACACAACTCTTCTTTAGTACATATATAAAAATGCCACATCACAAATAAAGAAAAAACAAATAAAATCAAAATTAAAAGAGAAATTAGACAAGGCGACTCAATATCCCCAAAGCTGTTCACTTCGACTTTAGACGACAGGATGAAATCGCTAAAGTGGGAAAATAAAGGAATACTAATGGACGGTGAACGATTAAATCACTTACAATTCGCAGATGATATCACTTTGATCGCCAACACAAAAGAAGAATTACAAGAAATGCTGATGGAATTAAACAACAAGTTTCAAAAAATAGATCTAAAAATAAACTTCACTAAAACCAAATATTTGAACAACGAAAGTAAAGATCACAGCCAGGAACTATTAATAGAAAATGAAAAAATAGGAAAGGTATTCATATATTTAGGACAAAAAATCGAAATATCAAAAAATATTTTAAAGGCTGATTTGGATAGAAGTCTCGTTAGCTTGGTCTGCGGGCATATTGCAAGGATGAATGATAACAGATGAGGACGCCGTATAGTTGAATGGAGGCCTAGAGAACATAAAAGATGGAGAGGTAGACCACAGACAAGATGGACGGACGACTTAAAAGGATTAATAGGACACGATTAAATGTAAAAGCAAACAACAAAGCTCATTGGAAACAACTTGGGAAGGTTTACATCTGACTATGGATGGAATAAGCTAATGTTGATTATATATATATATATATATATATATATATATATATATATATATATATATATATATATATATATATATATATGTGTGACGTTCCACCTCAACCGGGCCATCCATGAGATCAAAATTTGACGCAAGGTAGATAAATGAGCGGGGGCTTAAAAAACTCATATTGATGTGTACTTTAGAAATCCGATGGGCCTTTTCAGAAATTCAATATGGAGGATGCAAAATGGCGCTGGTAACGTATAAACATTCCAGTTGATCAAATTATATGGAGTATAATAATGAAAAAAGGTTCCTAATTATGTGAAATTTACCAACAAATATGTTTTTTGGTTCGCTGATTATGAATTCGAAGTCCAGCTAGGCAAATTATACCCGCGAAATTCAATATGGCATCTTGAGTGAGCAAAATTAAGTAATTTTTAGTAATATTTCTAGTAAAATTTAAAAAAGCACCTTTTTTCTTGTCCATCAGTATTGCATCTCACCCTTGCATAATCGATTATAATTGTTTTGTCGTCATTATTTTTTCCAATATAGCTGATCAAATTGGCGTCAGCTCGTAAAGAAACCTCTGGTAATCGAATGATAACAAGTCTAATAATAAAATAAACGTACGAAATAACCTAGTATTTGTCACTGAGTATGTCGTCGGGGTCGCTGATCATGAATTCAAAATCCAACTAGCCCAATTCCACCTGTAAAATCCAATATGGCGTCTTGAGTGAGCAAAATTAGGGATTTTTACTAATATTGCTCGGAACATTTGAAAGAGCACCTTTTTTTGTCCATATGTCTTGCATCTTACCCTTCGAATAACCGATCATTAATGTATGGTCGTCATTATTTTTTCCAGTATGGCGGATCAAAAATGGCTTGTAAAGGAAACCTCTAGTAGTGGAATGATAACAAATGTAATAATAAAATAAACGTATTAAATTACCTAGTATTTGTCAATTTGTGTAATTGCGTTTTGTTATCAAGCTATTATGCGTGCGTCATATTGCATTTCGCGGGTATAATTTGGCTTATTGGAATGGAATTCATAATCAGCGAACCAAAAAACATATTTGTTGGTAAATTTCACATAATTAGGAACCTTTTTTTTCATTATTTTACTCCTTATAATTTGATCAACTGGAATTTTTACACGTTACCGACGCCATTTTGCATCCGCCATATTGAATTTCTCAAGGCCCATCGAATTTCAAAAGTACACATCAATATGAGTTTTTTAAGTCCCCGCTCATTTACCTACCTTGCGTCAAATTTTGGTCTCATGAGTGGCACGGTTGACATGGAACGTTACATATATATATATATATATATATATATATATATATATATATATATATATATATATATATATATATATATATATATATATATATATCTATAATATATATAAAATGCAACGTCTCTCTGTCTGTCTGTCCGTTAGTGCGCTTATCACTGGAGAACACTTATCCGATTTACGTACCTTTTTTTTTTAAAACATACATATGTTCTCTGGCCAGGTTATAGGCTATATTTTATTACGATAGGTAGCATAAGGAATGAGCAGTGACGTAAAATAGTGAATGAAGTCGGAAAAAAGTTTGTTGCTAGCACGTTCGCTTGCAATACACAGCCTAAACCATTAAATATGGAACAATATTATGTAGCAGAGATATATAATCTATAATATATATAAAATGCAGTGCCTCTCTGTTTGTCTGTCTGTCCATTAGTGCGTTTATCACGCGAGAACCATTTATCCGATTTACCTGTCTTTTTTTAAATTCATACATATATTCTTTGGCCAGGTTATATAATAATAATAATAATAATCTATATCTATAATATATATAAAATGCAACGTCTCTCTGTCTGTATGTCTGTCCGTTAGTGCGCTTATCCCTCGAGAACCACTTATCCGATTTACGTGATTTTTTAAATTCATACATATGTTCTCTGACCAGGTTATAGATATATATTTTATTACATCTATAATATATATAAAATGCAACGTATCTTTGTCTGTCTGTCTGTCTGTTTGTTAGTGCGCTTATCACTGGAGAACCACTTATTCGATTTTCGTACTTTTTTTTTAAAACATGCATATGTTCTCCGGCCAGATTATAGGTTATATTTTATTACGATAGGTAGCATAAGGAATGAGCAGTGACGATAATAGTGAATGAAATCGGAAAAAAGTTTGAAACTAGCGCGTTCTCTTGCAATACACTGCCTAAACCATTAAATATGAAACAATATCATGGAACAAAGAATATCTATAATATATATAAAATGCAACGTCTCTCTGTCTGTGTGTCTGTCCATTAGTGCGCTTATCACTGGAGAACCACTTATCCGATTTACGTGCTTTTTTTAAACATACGTATGTTCTGTGGCCAGGTTATAGGATATATTTCATTATGTTAGGTGACATAAGGAATAAGCAGTGACAATAATAGTGAATCAAGTCGGAGAAAAGTTTGCCGCTAGCGCGTTCTCTTGCAATACACTGCCTAAAGCATTAAATATGGAACAATATCATGTAGCAAAGAATATAATATATATAAAATGTAAGGTCTCTCTGTCTGTCTGTCTGTCCGTTAGTGGGCTTATCACTCGAGAACCACTTATCTGATTTATGTGTTTTTATAAATTTATACATACGAGGATATATAATACGATAGAAGCCTAGATAATGGGAGATAAGGTGAGATAATGGGGGATAAGGAGAAATAATGGGAGATAAGTCGAGATGAGCCTCGATAATGGGATATAAGGTGAGATAATGGGAAATAAGTATAATGGGAGATAAGGAGAAATAATGGGAGGTAAGCAGAGATAAGTCTAGATAATGGGAGTTATGGTGAGATGATGGGAGATAAGGAGAAATAGTGGGAGATAAGGAGAAATATTGCGAGATAAGTCGAGATAAGCCTAGATAATGGGAAATAACGTGGGATAATGGGAGATAAGGAGAAATAATGGGAGATGAGCAGAGATAAGCCTAGATAATGGAAATTATGTAGAGATAATGGGAGATAAGGAGAAATATTGGGAGATAAGAGGAAATAATGGGAGATATTTTATTAAGTTAGGTAACATAAGGAATAAGCAGTGACGATAGTAGTGAACCAAGTCCACGCGAGCGGAGCCGCGGGCCCGGCTAGTATATATATAATAAAGTTATTTTAAAATATAAAAAACAATTATCTTAATTTTGTGTTTAAAAGGCTCAATACTTTTTCGACGACCCTTTATAATACTACTGTCCGAGAAAAAATAAAACTCTTTATCTTGTCTCTTTTAATTTTGTTTTCAACCGCATTCTTTTTTAACTTGAATGACAAAAAGATAGATTCCAAATACCATATATGGCAACGAAATAGCTGATTTTACGGAAAATAACGGGGGTGACTTTTTACAAGATCATCATTTGCCACATATTATGATTATTACTTTTACTGCCCGCTATCATCAATTTAATCCTGTCAGATTTTTTGGCCAACAATATGGCCGTTTGTATAGAATCTGAGGCTTTATTCTACTAAGTGGGAAATTTCCCTTAGAAAAATGATTTATTAGAACTTCGAGCCTCGTTATTTGATTAGGTAAATTTGTTTTTAAGATATTTGGTGTAAAACATGAAAATATTTTCGTTTAAACTTGTTTTTCTTTTAAATTAGTGCATCGTATTGGAAATGGAGATTTAATGGAAAATCCATTAAAAATAGTAGCCGTTTTTGAAGGTTCTTTATTTTTATCAGAAGTAGGATTATCTTAAAACAAAATGAAGTAATGTAAATATGCTACGCTACTAGCAATACGTTTTTTTAACCTAAGTAAGGGAGTTTAAAATGATGAAAATCCTTAACAAAAGAAGGCATCTGGGGCGGTTATGCTAAGTATGTTAAAGGCAGTTGACAAGGTGAGGTACAAGACACTGGTGTTTAAACTCGCTCGTGTTGGTTTTTTCTCAGGAAAATTCAAACTCAGAACGTTGGACAAAGTAACTTCAGATGAGAAGATAATAAAGTCTGGTGTCTCACAAGACTTTCCACTGTCACCACTTACATGACGATATAACGTCAGGTAGTTAGGCATTACAACGCAAGACCGACATGGTAGGATCAGGCTGCTGCTGCAACAGCTAAGCCTTGCTTTCTAGGCTGTAGCAATATCACACAAGCGATACTAAATAAGGATCTGTTATACCGGAATTTAGATATCCAAAACAAGCCCTGAATGTTCAGCACTAGCTTACAACATGTTCTTGGAGGATACACCGGATCATCCGAGAAGATTGTAACTTTTTATCGACAATTAGCTAGGTTATACACTATTACTATTATACAATGATGTGGTTGAAAACAGAGTATACAAATTAGATCTTAAGATATATACAGGTCAGGGATCTAACTAACTAAGCCTAGGTAACGATTCTATATAAATGTGTGGAGAGGATTTAAGATATTTGAACTTAAGATATTTTTTGAACATAAAACTTAAGATATTTGAACTTAAGTTATTTCATGAACATAAAACTTAAGGTTAAACTTAAAATTAATTAAAGCTAACTTATCCTAAGCTGGCGGTAGAGGCTCCGAAGGCCTTGGAAGGCGACGTCGGGCATGGTGTAGAGGGGGCGGTAAGCATTCCTGACTGTGGGGTTCGAGTGAAGCGTTGCTCATGAATTCCCGGATTGTTGGCATCTGGAGGTCTCTATGAGACTGGGTGTTGCGTATGAACCGTAGGGCTTTGGCGATGACGGAGGGCCTTGTTTTGGACGGTCTAGAGGGTGAATCTGAGGGAACGTAATATTTAGTACCATGCTGGGCTGGAGTAAGTCAATCCGGCTGGGATTATTATCTTGTAAATTATTAACTTATTGCAGATTGACAATTTGCTGGATTTGCTGAAGAGGGGATACAGCTTGTCTAGGAGTTGGGTTGTTTTCTTGATGGAGGTGGTCCTTCCATACTAGCCGCTTTTCTCAGTAGAAGCCTAGATACTGGATGCTAATTCGAGAGGCATTCAGGATAAATTACAATATAAAAGTTGCCAAGTACCTCTGATTAAATGACCTTGTTGCAGATGCCATGGCGATTAGCAATCCCAGCTAAGACGTAATAACATACAAGATAAAAGCAGTAAAAGGACACCGTCTTTACTAAGAAGTCAGCACGATTAGATACTATTCGACCACTACATCGTTAGAAGTTTCGCAATTGTCATTCAGTTATTTGCGCTAGTACAGAGAAGAGATCTGGATCATAACTGGGATAACATTAAAAGGTTAGACAAAATAACTTATCATATGGCATTTCCATATATAATAAATTATAAATAAATATAACAAACTTTTTGGTACAATGTGATTAAAGTAATATTATCATATTTTCGTTACCACAGAACATTACTTGATTTGATTAGAAAAAGTTTTTTGAAAAAAGGCCTTAAAGGTAAAGGCATTATTCGACAAATTACGTTTGGATGCACGCTCCCGGAAAATTATTACTTTATGAACAATCTTTTTTATGGAGAGTCTCTATGGGACTAGTTCATTACAGGTAACAGAAAACCATGAGATTAGGTGATTCGATAAAAATTAATTAACATGGCAGTCTTCGAATAGCGTTATCACAGCAATAGAATGTCCATTTTCGTATTAATTTCTATGAATGATAAAAAAATGATTGTACGTGTCATACCTGGAATGTGAAAAGAGAAATGGTACGCTTTTACATCTCTAGTTTTAACGGTCGAGTCTACATCAACCTGGGATGTTACGGAATCGTAAAAACATGCAAGTTGTACGCACTCAGGTTTCTTCCATTGCCAGTTGCTCAGTGCATGTGACTACCTGAAAACAGCCCAAGCTAAAACACTGTTAGTCGTTTTACTTTCATGTAGCTGATAGAATGGTTGCAAAGTATGTTCAACTAAAAAATACAATACTTTTCTTTAGAAAAAAAGTACAATTTCAGGTAAATACGCTAGTGACGCCAATAAATCTTTTGAGTGTAAAAGAACATTAATAGAAAGTAAAGAATAAATAAAAGGAAGGCGGTCATAAGAGTAGGACACCTAAACTCTGTTTTGTGATTGAAAAACATAACATCACAGAGAAAGAATCTCATTTATAATGCAGTATTTAAGAGCATCGTGTTCTACGCTTGTGGAACTTGGCAATTGACGAAACGATTGGAAAAGAAACTCGAAATGGATTGCTGGCGAAGACCGACTGGAGTCTCAAGAATGGATAGAGTTAGAAATGAAAGAATAAAGGAAGTAATGAAAGTAAAAATCACGATTATTGAGAACATTCAACAACGGCAACTTATATGGTACGGACATGTGAAAAGAATGGAAGACCACCGAATACCAAAGATGGTTCTAAAATGGGTACCAAGTGAAAGGAGGAGAAGAGGGAGATCAAGAGCGACATGGTTTGGAGGTGTTCAGTGGACAATGTCAGAGAGAAATCTAAGATCCGGAGATTGGGAAGATCGAAGGGGATGGAAACTGAGAACCAGAAAGCAAAGAACGCTTTGATGAAAAAACATTATTCAGGGATACTCGTATTTTATCACGATTATCTTTCAAGTATCTAAAAATGGGATATGAAATTTGACATTTAGCAAAAATCTGTAAAGTTATTAACGCAATACTTCGCTAACAAAAACGCAGTCATTAAATAAATGTTTAATTTGGCACTCAAGAATAACTTAATCCAATTATAACTCGATATTTTAAATAATATGTGTTTCATGGTAAGATGCTAGGCACAAAAAAAACTGAGCTAAGAAATATTTACAACTGATGTCTGACATTGCCTTTTACATGTTAGTCCTAATTAAATAATAAAAAACCGGTCAAGTGCAAGTTGAACTTGCACAATTAGTGTTCCGTACGTTCATTGTTTTTGAAATAAAAAGTTTTGTTAGGGTGGTATAAAATGATCAGTGACTTCACAAAACACACCCCAAATGAGTTTTCAACAAAGTTTGTTTCCAATCTTTACTGAAAACTGGTGACCTTGAAATATTGGTTTTTTTCTATACCAGATAAATGATTAAAGGTAATGATAATTTTCGTTCAATCTATACCCCGTGGAGAATATTCCAGGATTTTTTCAAAATTTTTTGATCAGTACTTTTCGAGATAAGGTAGGGGACAGCGATTTTTTCACGATTTTTTAAAAGTAATACGAAGAAAAGTGTGCGCAAGTATTACATTATATATATATATATTTTTACTCGTGTTTTCACAAGCTTTCATTTGACACCACACTCGATGACCTAGTAAAAAAAATTTTTTTTCAGTTCCGATTTCCCCTCAAAACGAATCTCTTAAGTCAAAATTTATGTTACGGTGATATAAAATGATCAGTGACTTCACAAAACACACCTCAAATAAGTTTTCAACAAAGTTTATTCCAATCTTTACTGAAAATTGATGACCTTGAAATTTCTGTTTTTTTTTTATATAACAGATAAATTATTACAGGTAATGCACTCGTGATAATTTTCGTTCAATCTACACCCCGTGGAGAATATTCCAGAATTTTTTCAAATTTTTTTGATAAGTACTTTCCGAGATAAGGCGGGAGGACAGCGATTTTTCGCGATTTTTTAAAAATAATACAAAGAAAAGTGCCCGCAAGTATTACATTATATATATATTTATTACTCGTGTTTTAACAAGCTTTCATTTGACACCACACTCGATTACCTAGTAAAAAATTTTTTTTTTCATTTCCGATTTCACCCCCCAAAACTAACCCCTTAAGTCAAAATTTAATTTTCAAAACTACATGGCTCTGATGAGGCCATCAATTCCTATATTGCTACTAAATTTCAACTTTCTATGACAAGTAGTTTCGGAGAAAATCGGGTGTGACAGACGGACAGACGGACAGACGGACAGACAGACGGACAGACACCGAAGTGATCTTATAAGTGTTCCGTACGGAACACTAAAAACGGCCAAGTGCAAGTCGAATTTGCGCAATTAGTTTTCCGTACGTTGATTTCTTTTAAAATAAAAAATTTTGTTACGAAGGTATAAAAATGATCAATGATTTCACAAAATACACTCTAAATGAGCTTTCAACAAAGTTTTTTTTCCGATCTTGACTGAAAACTGATGACGTAGAAATTTTTGTTTTTAGGCGTACATAACACTTATCAATGATAAGTGTTATGTACGGAAACTTATAACGAAAATTTTAGATTTTTAGTCTCCAAGAATTCTCACAGGACAAATTCGAGGAAACTTATTTAAACCTCCCTTCCACCCATATTTAACAATAAATCTCATAACAATACTTGTCGATGTCGTCTAAGGAAATAATAAATTATTTTATACATATTTAACTTTTACACTCGAATAACTTTATATTTGGAAAGCGACATGTAAACTTTTAGTTATATTCAACAATTGAAAATCAGAATATTTTTCAGTTCACTTCTTGTCACAAAAATTAAACTTCTTATTTTTGATATATATACATATATATATATATATATATATATATATATATATATATATATATATATATATATATATATATATATATATATATACCTCCATACTCAGAAATAGAATTAAAGGAAAACAATTCAAGGGTGTCAATTTCTTCGTTGAAACGTAAGCTTTCAACAGCAACTTGGCCCTTTTGTAAAAAACAAGATGGTGGCTCAATATGGCGGCTAGAAACAAAAAATCAGTATAAAATACAAACAAATGTAGACTTCTAAGCGGAATTAAGTTAACCTCATCATATAGTATAAATTAACAACCTATCGTAACTAATCAAGCCTAATCTCCTCCGGATAATATGGTGCTTATATCCAACAGCAAAGAGGAACTGGAGGAAATACTGAACGAATTTAATAACAAATCCAGCGAGATTGGTCTGAAAAAAGTTGTACTGAACATTTATTTTTCCAATGTTCCAAATGCGTTAAAAGTGAACACATTTGATCAATGCGCATTGCTAGTATTAACATACAGAATGGGAACGTGGGCTCTTAATCAAGAAATCACAATTCGCCTACAAATAGCTCAACGAGCGATGGTAGGGAGAATGTGGTTTATTTTACTAGGGAATAAGTTCACTAATGAGGAAATTCGAATAATGTCTAAGGTAATTGAAAGAATGAGTAGATTGAACTGAAGCTCGACGGGTCACATAGTTAGACTCTCTATGGATCAAAGGATCCATAGAGAGTCTCTAGAATGAAAAAAGAAGTAGAGGGTGCCGACAAACCCGATGGTCTAACGACATTAAAAGACTAGCGGGATACAACTGGACAAACCCAAGACCGAAAAAGATGGACTGCATAACTGAGAATGATGATACATATATATATATATATATATATATATATATATATATATAAATATATATATATATATATATATATATATATATATATATATATATATTATATATATATATATATAGAAAGTAAGATTGAAAAGAATAAAACAACTTTTTTAAATAATTCTTTAGAGATTCAAGGAGTGGGTTAATCTTCCAAGTCTATCTACTATGCCTTCAAGAGGGCAACTTGAGAGATGCGTTCTACAATTAAGCGTCAGCTGTGATCTGGCCGCTCTGTTCGGATAGGCTTTAAATAAGTCACCGACAGAGTGCAGTACAAGCATCTATTTTGTCATACATATATGTATATATATATATATATATATATATATATATATATATATATATATATATATATATATATATATATATATATATATATATATATATATATATATATATATATATATATGTATATATATATATATATATATATATATATATATATATATATATATATATATATATATGTATATATATAAGTATTCTTTGTACATGTAGACTTGAGAGTTTAACCCCCTCCTTGAATCTCAAAAGAATTATTTATAAAGTTCTTTTATTCTTTAAACTCATCAATCTTACTTTATCTCTTTATATTATAAAAACTCTATGAGGCAAAAGTTCTTAATCTGTCTCATTGTTCCTCCCACACTATATAAATTAGGTTTTTCGTTTTTTTTTCCTCGCCGAAATTTCAACTCTGTTTATTTTATTATGTGGTCTGTAATAATTAGTAGAATGATGATACATATATATATATATATATATATATATATATATATATATAAATATATATATATATATATATATATATATATATATATATATATATATATATATATATATATATATAGAAAGTAAGATTGAAAAGAATAAAACAACTTTTTTAAATAATTCTTTAGAGATTCAAGGAGTGGGTTAATCTTCCAAGTCTATCTACTATGCCTTCAAGAGGGCAACTTGAGAGATGCGTTCTACAATTAAGCGTCAGCTGTGATCTGGCCGCTCTGTTCGGATAGGCTTTAAATAAGTCACCGACAGAGTGCAGTACAAGCATCTATTTTGTCATACATATATGTATATATATATATATATATATATATATATATATATATATATATATATATATATATATATATATATATATATATATATATATATATATATATATATATATATATATATATATATATATATATATATGTATATATATATATATATATATATATATATATATATATATATTATATATATATATATATATATATATATATATATATATATATATGTATATATATAAGTATTCTTTGTACATGTAGACTTGAGAGTTTAACCCCCTCCTTGAATCTCAAAAGAATTATTTATAAAGTTCTTTTATTCTTTAAACTCATCAATCTTACTTTATCTCTTTATATTATAAAAACCCTATGAGGCAAAAGTTCTTAATCTGTCTCATTGTTCCTCCCACATTTTATAAATTAGGTTTTTCGTTTTTTTTTCCTCGCCGAAATTTCAACTCTGTTTATTTTATTATGTGGTCTGTAATAATTAAATTAGTTCAAAACGTGATATTCTGTTAGGGTTTTATACTTTAAAAGCTAAAATAGAAAATCTTATAAAGTGGCTTGTACGTACGTCCGTTAAAGGTGAGTTCCCAGAAACTAAATGGTATATTTTAATTATGTAGGTTCAAATTTGTTTAGCTTATTGCGTAGGCGCAGCCTATGGAAAAAATAAGGTGGAAATATAGAGTATAGCCTCAGTGCTTGGAAATTTAGTTGCTATTTAGTATTTCTGCGACACACTTCGTTATAAAAGAAAAAAAAATCGCGCGACGTAGCGATTTGAGAGAATATCTCAAAATTAAAGTTTACAATAACATTCGTTCCTTCTTGAAACAATTAAAAGAAAATAATCGTCAAGAAATGGCAACCATTAAAGGAACGATGTGCCGAGCAGTGATTTAATTTCAATAATTTCATTGCTTGAGAAGTGCCGAGAATATAACGGTTCTAATTCAGAAGACCTTATTTTTAAGAAATAATTTGTGGAGGATTATAATTAGATATACAATATAAGGTGTTTCAAATGATAATTTTGATGTTTATTTTAAATATTTAAAAATCAAATTTTTACAGAATACTTGAGCTATCAGTTTCAATTTTGAAACATTTTACAACTCGCATTTGATTTAAAAGCCCATTATTCGAACATGCATGTTCAATAACTCTCAAATTAAGCTACCTAGAAAAATTACATTCCTAGCAAATGGAGTATAATCTTTAGGGAGTTTGAGCAATAGAAAACTCTTTTCTTCAAATTTTTTGTCTGATACCTTTGAAGATCATTTCAAAAATACAAATAAATAATTGGCCCTGCTTTATTCTCTTGGAAAAATCAATTTTTGAAATTTGTATAGATATACAAAGATTAGTAAAAAATTTTAGTAAACATCTTGTGTAGAAGGTCCAATTCGGTTGCAATGAAAACAACCGCTTGGGGATGATGTGTGTTTTGATGGGCCAGAACCCAAGAATAGCTTGATAAGTGTTATGGCACATCTGCTCCGTCGAAAGCAACTATATGTCGATGGTTTCTACTTCTTCGTTCGCATGTTGGCAATCATTCTGACTATTATTACTTTATCCACTGCAGCTTTGAAAAGACCGGTAGTATTTGTTGAGAATCAATTTTGCAGAGTGTGTAGCCACGAGATGCGTCTGCGTCCTGGTTTCCTTTTCCCAAACATCTTTCCTTGGAGTATTTGCTATAGTAATCCATATCTGTGGGAATTTCTCATTATGTGTCCTAAATACTCCAATTTTCCCACTTTAACAGTTTCCATAATTTCTAGTCTCTTTTCATTTTAAGACATCCTCGTTGTTAATATGGTCAGTATAAGAAATTTTCAAAATTCTACGATGTAGCCATAATTTAAATGCTTCAAGTTTCTTAGAAGTGGCTGCAGCCAGCGTCCAAGATTCCATACTGAAAAGGACACTGAAGGCCCCAGGGTTTATTACCTCTTTTTAAACTTGAAAAGGTGCCCGTATAGAAAAAAATTTGGCTTAAATGAAGAAGTCGAATTGAAAACTGAGAGTTATTTTAGGCAACTCGACAAATCGTACCGTTTCAAAGATATACATATGTTGGAAGTTCGCTGGAATAAGTGTATCGCTTTTAAAGGCAATTAGGTTTTATGTGCTTAGGTCAAAATTTTGGAAAAGCGATTACCTCGGAATGAACTACTAAAGAACAATTTATAGAAGTTTTGCAAGAAGTAAAAACACTATGGAAATTTCCACTATATTTTTTATTTTTAACACCATGACATGTTTCGCTGTACGACAGCTTCTTCAGATAGTTTATTACAAAATGAGGATAAAATTACTTTAATAAAAGGTTGGTTCACAATTTATGGCACGTAATAAAATAATTTATTTAAAATAGATTTAGTGATGGTGAATTATTTAAGTCTAATTGTTCATTTATTAAGGAATCTGAATTTTTCAATTTGTTTATTTCTAAAGATTCTAGGTAATTAAGTTTCAGTCCTTTTGTGCACGTATGTAATATTTCAAAGTTTGGGTTGAATTGGTGGTTATTTTCAATTAAATGATTTGCGTAATTTGAGTTATTTTTTCTATTGATGTATGATGAAGCATGTTCTTTTATTCTTTTTGAAAAACTTCTTCCTGTTTTACCTATATATGTTCTTGAGCAATTTCCACAATTTAATTTGTACACTCCGGATCTATTGTCTCTATCTGTTTTAGTTTTGTTATTTTTTATAAATTTGCCAAGTGTGTTGGATGTTTTAAATGCTGTATTAATATTTAATTTTCTCAAAAAACTATTTAATTTAGTGCTACATCTACTATAGTACGTTATTGACTTTACGTTTTTATAAGGTTTTTCTTGAGAATATTACCTATTATGGATGGTGAATAGTCATTTTTTCCTGCTAATTGTTTTATAATATTAAGTTCTTTTTGAAAATCGTCTTGGATTAGAGGAATATTTATTAGTCTGTGAATGTGAATTATTATGAAAAACTGTAAGTTTGCCACTTGGTGGATGACATGAGGTATTATGGATAATTATGTCCGTATGTGACGGTTTATGGTAAACAGAAAAACTGTGTTTGTTATTATGTCTTTTTATTGTTAGGTGGAAAAATTTAAGTAGTGTTTTTACTTCTTGCAAAACTTCTAGTTATGGATTTTCATCAAGTATCGGCTGAATCAATTCAAGAACAATTTATAGTCTTAATATTTTACACCCGTTGATTGATGGTAAGTACCAAGCTTTAGAGTATGAACTTACATGGAACTTCTTTTCTCTTGGAAATTTCCTCTGCTCGATCATCGATTCTTGTTGTTAAAGTTAAATTACAAGATAGATGTGTTTAAAGGAAGAATTTTTAACGGATTGCTCTTCACCAGGTGATTCTTTCCAAGTTCTATCTCAACAGAAAGTTTTTTCTTGAGAAGAGCCCGTACTGTTAAAATAACCCGAGCACGTTTTTTGTCTCCACGCCCCTGCTTACTACTTTTTGCTTTTTGGAATTATAATAATACACTTCTGCCTAAAAAGGTAATCTTAAAACAGGCGTTTAAAAAAATATAATAGATATCCACGCCAACTTTTTTAAAGTCTGATAGAAATTACAAATGACTCCGATTTGACCGCAAAATAACATCTTTATTATAACCTATATTACGTAATGCTGTGGTTTCCCTTGATAATGTAGCTATTTTGTTATATTATAGTGAAATTGCATGACAGTAAAATAAGTTATAAACTCATAAATTCCGTTTGTGACAGGGGAGACATAATTGAGATTCAAATATCTTCGTGGAATTTATTGTTAAATTCCAACAATGGCAAACACGACCACGCGGTGAACTCAAACTGTAATTGTGGAAAATTACTGGAATAACTTGGCATCGTTGCTCATAACTTTAATTTGTCTAATTCTTTATTTAGATTAGTTTGCTATTATTATTTGAATTTACATTTCCTAGCGGCTATGCTCATTTGGGTTGCACGGTTCACACCACTTAAATATTAAAATACATAGGAAAATATTATAATTTTCGTTTACCAATTACCTTTACTCGTTGTTTCTGTCTAGGTCCATATCTCCACTCTATAAAACAAAATGGAGGATACGTAGCAACGCAGGAGCCTCACGTTCGTGTCCAGTATCAAGTTATGGCTTTTGAATATAGAGGTCATTCTGGTGAAGACTGCTTCAGCCTTTTTAATATGGCTCTTTATTTCTTGCAAGTGGCCCCATTGGTCATTTATGTTGTCCAGTATTTTTCTGGTTGATTTCTAAATGGCAATTGGGCAACTTCTTCTTACTAATAACCATTAATTTTACTTTATTTATGTTAATATCAAGACCATATCTTTGGCTGCAGTTCGTCACTCTATCCATTAATAATTGTAGGTCTTGCAGACTGTCAGCGAATATGACCGTGTCATCAGCATATCGAATATTATTCATTCTCTCTTCATTCAGTAAAATTACGACATCGAGATCTATCAAAGCCTCTTCGAATATTTGTTGGGAGTAAACATTAAATAATAGTGGAGATAATAGGCATCCTTGTCTATCACCTCGAAGGATTTTTTTATCATTTGTATGTTCTCCTCCTAATCTAGGGTATATAAGATCCTTATATATCGTGGTTCTAATTAGTTAAGACCACGATATATAATTAAATTGTGGTTCTAACTATTTTTTGAAAAATTGATGATGAACAATCACAGGGTTCAATATATACAGAACAGAAAATGTCCAATACTTTTGTACGCCACTTCTACTGGTGGGAAATAATATTTTGTATTAATTCTTAGTTTTTTTTTTATATGTTACTGTAGGCATGTCTGTAATTTTTGTTCATATATATATTTTTGGTAACAGTTCTAATTTAAGGATTTACTGAAATTAAAAATAATAGATTTCATTTGTATTAGGTGACAGTAACGCAAACATTGCGGCAGTTTCAACATTACCATGTTTGTTAGTGAAAGTATTACATAAATAAAACTCGCTTGTTCGTAATTCGCTATTTCTAAGGGTGTTGCTAATCTTGATTTTAGCTCGCTTAAAAGAACAACAGACTTCATCGGATAACTTCCACCGAAACACACAGACAAAAATACATTTACCGCCTGCAAACCACACGGAAAAACAATATAATCACTCAAAAATTGTAATGAGGTCTACTAATAATAAACAAACAGAAGAATATTTAGAAGGCTTAAGAAAAAACAACTTTGCATATGTAACAAACAAACTATATCACCCCTTTTTGAACACCCGTGGCAGTAAGAAAAATGACACCTTAAACAAAAAGATATAATGTCTTTAATTTCGCAGCTCCATACAAATGCGTACTAACACAGGACACCAAGGCAACAGCAACTATCAGCACGTTATCTTTATTATGATATGGTATAAAGCTCTTGACTCTTGATCCAGCTCCAGCCATAGACGACTCCTGAGTAAAGCAAAAATACTTACGGGAATCTGATATTCCGCTTTCCGAGCTGTACCTTATTGGATAGGTCAATAAGCAGTAGCTTCTTTTCCACACGAACAGAATGATAAAGAATACGTTTGTGTAAATTGAAAACAGGGCGAAAGATCATTTGATAATGCTTAGTAGTGCAGTAAAAAAAGCATTTAAAATTGCACAGTCTAGATACAGGATTATTACGATTTTATCCTCTCTGGGGTAGTACCAGGGGTATTCTCCTGAGCTTTGGACCTCGAAAAACTTAACCTTTTTTGTTTATAAGCAATTTAAGGTTTCAAAACGCGTTTTTTGAGCTTTAAATGCGAATAACTCCGGTTATATAAGTCGAATCGAGACAAAAAACCTTCGTATGGAAATTTCGACTAAATCTCCATTAGTTTAAGTGCGTACATAACCTATAAATTTAAAAAAAAACAGGCAAAAAACTTTTTTTTCTAAATTTTATTGTACAGGTCGGCTAAGTGAACCGATTGGCTTGCAATTTTCCTAAAATATGCCTTTTGTTATAAGAAAAATATCCTGAAATTTTGGCATAAAAATATTGAGTCCAGTGGACAATATTTAAAATTTAAAATTTAAATTGCCCGCCATTTTATGCCATTTGGTTCAAAATAGACCTTTTTCAAAATTTAGGTCTCAACGCCAGCTTTCCGATGCCATTAAAATTTCTTTTTTTAAGTCATTTTAGCCGTTTTTTTTTTACATTTGTTTATTAATCAAATAACAATGAATGCGTTTTTTCGATCATTATGAAAA
This sequence comes from Pachyrhynchus sulphureomaculatus, assembly GCA_019049505.1. Lineage (NCBI taxonomy): Eukaryota > Metazoa > Arthropoda > Insecta > Coleoptera > Curculionidae > Pachyrhynchus > Pachyrhynchus sulphureomaculatus. The sequence continues at coordinate 166,008,886 of CM032454.1, read as the reverse complement.
AAAATTAACATTTTTTATCATATCTCGTGAAGAATTGCGAGACCTTTATTAAAAAAAATTATTTTCGTTAAAATTTTTTTTTCAAAAAACGCATTTGTTGTTATTCGACTAATAAACAAATCTAAAAAAAACGGTTAAAATACCTCTAAAAACATTTTTTTAATGACATCGGAAAGCTGACGTCGAGACCTAAATTTTGAAAAAAAATAAAGGTCCATTTTGGATCAAAAGGCATAAAATGGTGGACAATTCAAATTTTAAATAACAAATTCAATTGTGTCCACTGGAAGCGATTTAAAACTAACGAGGATTTGTGGGAAATATCATTACGAAAAGTTATAATCGGAGTTATTAATATTTTAAGCTCAAAAACCGCGTTTTGAAAACTCATATTGTTTATATACAAAAGAGCAAAGTTTTTCGAAGTCCAATACTCCTGGTGATACCCCAGAGAGGATAAAATCATAATATTGCTATATCTAAACTATGCCTATTTCATCATTATTTTGATCTTTTTTTACTGCGCTATAGAGTTAATTTAAAGACAACTATTAAGACTGATTAAATAAAAAAATAGCAAAAATGTCACATTAACTTTGCATCCGTAACAAACAAACCACAGAGATTTAATGAAAACATAAAAAATGACAATGGGGAACTTATGATACATTTTTACGCTACAAACGAGTTGAGAATAAATAATACATACTTTGACTATAAGGAGCAATATAAATATACAATCGAGAACACTAGAGGTAACAGATCGATGATAGATTATGTCCTAACAAACAGAGAAATACATCCAATCCACGCCATATATTAGACGTAAGAAACTTGACATCACCAAACGTAGGAAGTTATCATAATTTACCATAGTTATATGTAAACTAAAGTGGAACATAAGGAACACAAAGCAACACCAAAATAAGGAGCTAGAAACAAAGATAAGAACCTGTACCAGAGAAGACTGAAAGAAAAAATCAAAATAAATCAAATATATGACCATGATAACATAAATGACGGTTGGTTAAAAATAAAAACAAATGTATTAGAAGCTGTATATGAAGCATTAGGAACTAAAACTGTCGATAAAAATAAAACATGGAGAACAAAAACACCATGGTTCAGTGCAGAAATCAAAGAGAAATGCCGTAAAGGTCAATCAGGACAGATGACGCCTATCAAAGATATAAAAGAATACGAACAGAAATCCACAAATTAGTAAGAAGAACAAAAACGGAATACTGGGAGAGATACGCAAGAAAATTAGAATCAGACTTCTATGGTAAACAAACACAAATTTGGAGATTCATAAGACAGCAGAGAACTGAGATGAAAGAACTAATAGAGTATACACACGTGAAGAAAAGAACGTGGGTAACATATGTTACACAATTATATAAAAGAGAACAGAGAATCATACTGCCACAAACACCAGAGATAACGATAAACGAAGAAACATATATAACGGAAGCAGACGTAATAGAAGCACTGGAAATATTAAAAAACCGTAAATCTCCCGGCGAAGACCAAATAGCTAATGAAGTACTAAAATATGAGGGACACTCTCTGGTTAAGTAACTCTAGACACTTATACAGGGGATTATAAGATCGAATAGAATCTCAGATGAATGGAGAACAGCGACAGTTATATTAATGCACAAGAAGGGGAAAAAAAATCCAAATATAGAAGCATAAATCTACTAAACTGAAATTAACAACAAAGATTATTATAACAAAAATAAACGCGAGAATACAACTGGAAGAAGAACAGCAAGCATTCAGAAGTGGGCGCTCATGCACACAAAAAACATTTTGTCCATGTGTTATTCGTCTGGTGCAGGATGATCTGTTAGTAATTGGTATTTTTCTAACAGTTACATCCTTAAATTAGAATTAGAAAAGTACCAATCACTAACAGATCGTCCTGCCCCAGACGAACAACACATGGACAAAATGTTTTTTCCATCCAATTATTCTATCATTTTATATTTTATTTTCCGAAAACTGTAAAGCATTGTTTCTTTCTGTTATCCATATACGCAGGTTGACACATGCGCTATTGAAATAAAAAATCGAAATTTTTAACGATTAATTCTATCTTTATTTATTTCATTACTTGCCATTTAAATAGTTTTTCAACTGCAAGCATATCTCAGATCGAAACGAATCAATATCTTCGATCTTTCTCTACCACATCAAAGTTATATCGGTCTATCACACTCCATCTTTACCGCTAAAAATTGAAAATTTTTTGTTATTTTACGGGTTTACGGGATAAGCAGAGAGAACCAAAGCCAGCCATTTTTGGCCGATTTGTGTTTTTTCCTTTTAATTATAATATTATGTAGTTAACAACAGTATATTGGGGAATATCCCTTTGTGCTAATGACTGCTTATTTTGTTATAAAAAAACACTTTGATGAGTCAATCATTTTTCTTTCTTTTTTTGTATTTTCTGAATCCTAAAAATGCACTCAAAAAAGAAATTTTTCATTTAACAGTATAAAGAAAAGAGAAAATTTTGTCTATCCAGATGTCCTGAAGAAGAAATAAATATAATTTCGAAAGCTCGACTAACAAAAAAGGTTGTTTCACTACCCAAGGCCATAACTATTTAAATATAGACTGCAGCCCCACTAAACTGAGAATATATATTTTTCTTAACTAGTCAGTCGCGACTACTCCTGTCTTTATATATATATATATATATATATATATATATATATATATATAAATATATATATATATATATATATATATATATATATATATATATATATATATATATATATATATATATATATATATATATATATATATATATATATATATATACATATATATATATATATATATATATATATATATATATATATATATATATATATATATATATTATATATATATATATATATATATATATATATATATATATATATATATATATATATATATATTTATATACAAATATATATATATATATAATATATATATATATATATATATATATATATATATATATATATATATATGTATATATATATATATACATATATATATATATATATATATATATATATATATATATATATATATATATATATATATATATATATATATATATATATATATATGCGGTCCATATCTAAAAGGCAAAAACAATCCATTAGGTGTATTTTATGCTATTAGAAATAACATAATATTTTTTTTAGAAATTGTATTTATGACTAACACATATTTTTTGATAACAGTGAGGTAAAAATACTATGCAGAAGGACAAGAAACAATTCTATCAACGGTCATTGATAATAAACGTATACGTAGCTCATTCCATCAAGAAAAATATTTTTATCTTTTTTTCTTTAGAATATGCAGTTTTTTCCCCTCTATTTAAAGGTAATTAAAAAAATAATATTAAAATGTTTTTGTTAAGACCTTTCGAGGCTATACCTATAAATTATTGTCCTCATAGAATACATTGCCCCTCAAGCTGTTGCTAAATTTTAATAAATCTCCAGTAGGCATTTAAGCTACGTAGCTTACAACACTTAAGTATTTGCAAAAGTTATTAGAAGTGTTCTCCGTTAAAATTATGACTAAGTATGCTTTTAAAAGCAGGTGTGCACAATTTTCGTACCTAAAGTTGTAAAAAATTTTTAGCCTTTTTTTAACTGTAAATTAATCGTTATGCTTCCTGCTCGTTTTGGTACGTCCTCTTCGATTTATTTAAGTTTTCTTTATCATATGAACTCTATTAAGTTTCTTGTACGATTCATGTCAAAATTAGTATAATATCGAAAAAGGCTTTATGACAGTTATTTTAAAATATAATCCAGATAATACAAAAATGACTGAATTACATCGACTTTCCAAAAAGTTCCCGGGCTGATATTTTCCCCGACATTTAAACACTATGTATATTTGTCTGTCATAAACAAGACGTAACTATTATTAAAATAAGTCTCAGTTTTTACCATATGCTTAATCGAAATTATCCTAAACTCTTAAATATGAACAATGTCCAGAAATATCAAAATTTGTTCATGGTTTTTGGTTTGAAGACAAAACGAAAAGTACGATATAGATGAAAATAGGTTTGTGCCAATTATTTATTCAGACGAGTGGCCAGTGTATAGGAATCTTGGCAGGCGAGGCTTCGGCCATCAAACGGTTAATCACCAGCAAAACTATATTGATCCGCTCACAAGAGTTCATACACAAGGTATTGAACAGTCGTGGCTAGATTTACATCTTAAAGAAGATGAGGGGAGTACCATTACACCATCTTCAATTACATCTTGACTATTTATCCTGGAAGATATTAAGGGAGAATGAAGACGACCAATTTGTCAGCTTTTTAAAGGCTATTGCCTCTTGTTTGTAGTTATTAGTTGTAAATATATTCGTAATAAAATTATTAATAACAAATTGTTCGTCTTATCGATTATTATTGTATAGCAATGTTATAGCAGGGTAGATCTCAAATTTTTTGGTCGACCGAACGCTACAGCGGTACCGAAAAATTTAATCTGAGTCATCGAATCATATTTATATATAACATTAAATATAATAAAAGTAAAACAAAAAAAGAAAATGAAACTGGGGTTTACGAATTATGCTGTGGCACTTGTAATAAAACATATATAGGATAAACAGGCAGATCTTTTTATAAAAGAATAAAGGAACATAAACAAAGCTATAGAATGAAAAATGACAGATCTCATTACGCTAAACATTTAACAGATGAAAATCATACGTTCTGTGAAGATTTCAGAATTTTGCATAATGGAAAGAAAGGGAAATTACTGAATTGTTTAGAACAGGTAGAAATTAACCAGAAAAAATCCTCAGGTTTATTACTCAACGATCAATTAGATGGGGGCGGGTCTCCTTCATTGAACTTTTTCTAGGTATTAAGATAAATATTGCTAATGAATTTAGTACTTGTAACTAGTTAAATTATATATTCTGTAGTATACTTTGTACTTAATTTAGATTTTGCTCTAGAAGAAGACATAGTGTGTCGAAACAATTGTCAGCAATAATATAATAAACATAAGTGGTGATCTTAAAGAGTTGTTTAAATTTTTATTCCTAGTTATTATGAATCTCCATCAAGTCACGGCTAAGCCAGTGCAGTTTTTAGTGTTCCGTACGGAACACTTATAAGATCACTTCGGTGTCTGTCTGTCTGTCTGTCTGTCTGTCTGTCACACCCGATTTTCTCCGAAACTATTTGACATAGAAAGGTGAAATTTGGTAATAATATAGGAATTGATGGCCTCATCAGAGCCATGTAGTTTTGAGAATTAAATTTTGACTTAAGGGGTTAGTTTTGGGGGGTGAAGTCGGAAGCGAAAAAAAAATTTTTTTACTAGGTCATCGAGTGTGGTGTCAAATGAAAGCTTGTGAAAACACGAGTAAAAAATATATATATAATATTATACTTGCGCGCACTTTTCGTTGTGTTATTTTTAAAAATTCGCGAAATATCGCTGTCCCGGGCCTTATCTCGAAAAGTACTTATCAAAAAATTTCGAAAAAATTCTGGAATATTCTCCACGGGGTGTAGATTGAACGAAAATTATCACGAGTGCATTACCTTTAATAATAATTTATATGGTATATATAAAAAAAAAACAAAAATTTCAAGGTCATCAGATTTCAATAAAGATTGGAAACAAACTTTGTTGAAAACTCATTTAGGGTGTGTTTTGTGAAGTCACTGATCATTTTATACCACCGTAACATAAATTTTGACTTAAGGGGTTCGTTTTGAGGGTGAAATCGGAAGTGAAAAAAATTTTTTTTTACTAGGTCATCGAGTGTGGTGTCAAATGAAAGCTTGTGAAAACACGAGTAAAAATATGTATATGTATATATATATATATATATATATATATATATATATATATATATATATATATATATATATATACTCGTATATAATGTAATACTTGCGCACACTTTTCTTCGTATTACTTTTAAAAAATCGGTGTCCCCTACCTTATCTCGAAAAGTACTAATCAAAAAATTTTGAAAAAATTCTGGAATATTCTCCACGGGGTATAGATTAAACGAAAATTATAACGAGTGCATTACCTTTAATAATTTATTTGGTATATAAAAAAAAAAAACAGAATTTCAAGTTCACCAGTTTTCAGTAAAGATTGGAAACAAACTTTATTGAAAACTCATTTGGGGTGTGTTTTGTGAAGTCACTGATCATTTTATACCACCCTAACAAAAATTTTTATTTTGACAACAATCAACGTACGGAACATTAATTGTGCAAGTTCAACTTGCACTTGACCGGTTTTATTTCTTATTTACCAACAAAAGTAAATAATTTAACTGGTAAACACTATGTTTATTTGTCTGACGTGAACAAGACGTAACTTTTGAACATTCTTACAAATAATTAAAATAAATAGCTCCATCTCAGTTCTTATCATATTCTTTATGAAAATTATCCTAAACTCTTAAAAATGAATGATGTCTAGAAATATCAAAATTTGTTCATGAAAAGGAAACATTTAATTTGGGTCGCCAAAAGGATGTCTTTCCTTATAAATACATTGATAAATATAGAAAATTAAATAAAGATACATTACAAAAAAGAGAACAGTTTTATAATGAGCTAACGGATCAACATATTACCGAAGATACATTACTTACATAAAGGAGCTAAAAGTGTTTGGGATATTTTCAATTGTAAATAAGTAGGAGAATATTTAGATATTTATTTGAAATTAGCTGCTTATGGGAGATATTTTCAGAAATTTTAGAAAGTCATGTTGGGGTACCTATAATTTGGATTCAGCACATTATTATACTTATCCAGTCTTTTGATGCATGTTGAAAATACAATGGAGTGGAATTATAACTGTTAACCGATCCATAGATGCTACACTTTGTAAAGGTAACATAAGAGGTGGAGTTAGCACGTATGTCTGTAGAAAATCTATTGCAAATAATAGGTTTGTCGAAAATTACGACTTACAAAACCAAATTATTACATTTTTTTACTCAGATGCGACAACAGTTTTTTTCGTCCCAATAGGAAAAACCAATTCCTTCTCGACTTTAAGCTTCATGTCCATAAATTATGATTTCTCATAAGAACTGGCTCTTATCTCGTTTAAGGGACGCCTGTCTGTTTAGTTATTTACCAACAAAAGTAAATAACTTAACTGGTAAACACTATGTATATTTGACGTGAACAAGACGTAACTTTTGAACATTCTTACAAATAATTAAAACAAATAGCTCCTTCTCAGTTCTTACCATACTCTTTATCAAAATTATCCTAAACTCTTAAATATGAACGATATATAGAAATATTAAAATTTGATCAGAAAAGGAAACAGTCGTTAAAAGGGTGTCTTTCCTTATAAATACATTTATAAACATAGAAAATTAAATAAGGATACCTTACCAGAAAAAGAACAGTTTTATAGTGAGTTAACGGATGATGATATTAGTGAAGATGATTATAAAAGAGCTAAAAGTGTTTGGGATATTTTCAATTGTAAATCAGTAGAAGAATATTCAGATATTTATTTGAAATTAGATGTTTTGCTCTTGGCAGATATTTTCCAAAATTTCAGAAAATCTTGTTTGGGTATCTCTAAATTTATCCAGGCTTTTGATGCATGTTTAAAATATAATGGAGTGGAATTACAACTGTTAACCGACCCACGTATGCTACACTTTGTAAAGATAGCATAAGAGATGGAGTTAGCACATGTGCCTGTAGAAAATCCTTTGCAAATAATTTGACGAAAATTACGACTCACGAAACAAAATTATTACATTTTTTAGTCAGATGCGACAACAATTCTTTTAGTCCCAATATAATAGGAAAATCCAATTCTTACTCGACTTTGAGCTTCATGTTCACAAATTATGGTTTCTTATAAAAACTGGCTGTTATCTAGTTTAATGGATGGTTATCTGTTTTCTTATTTACCAACAAAAGTAAATAATTTAAGTGGTAAACATTATGTTTATTTGTCTGATGTAAACAAGACGTAACTTTTGAACATTCTTACAAATAATTAAAATAATTAGCTCCATCTCAGTTCTTACCAGATTCTCTATGAAAATTATCCTAAACTCTTAAATAGGAATGATGTCTAGAAATATCAAAATTTGTTCATGAAAAGGAAATATTTAATTTGGGTCGCCAAAAGGGTGTATCTCCTTATAAATACATTGATAAATATAGAAAATTAAATAAAGATACATTACAAGAAAAAGAACAGTTTTATAATGAGCTAACGGATCAACATATTACCGAAGATACATTACTTACATAAAGGAGCTAAAAGTGTTTGGGATATTTTCAATTGTAAATAAGTAGGAGAATATTTAGATATTTATTTGAAATTAGATGCTTATGGAAGATATTTTCAGAAATTTTAGAAAGTCATGTTGGGGTACCTATAATTTGGATTCAGCACATTATTATACTTATCCAGTCTTTTGATGCATGTTGAAAATACAATGGAGTGGAATTATAACTGTTAACCGATCCATAGATGCTACACTTTGTAAAGGTAACATAAGAGGTGGAGTTAGCACGTATGTCTGTAGAAAATCTATTGCAAATAATAGGTTTGTCGAAAATTACGACTTACAAAACCAAATTATTACATTTTTTACTCAGATGCGACAACAGTTTTTTTCGTCCCAATAGGAAAAACCAATTCCTTCTCGACTTTAAGCTTCATGTCCATAAATTATGATTTCTCATAAGAACTGGCTCTTATCTCGTTTAAGGGACGCCTGTCTGTTTAGTTATTTACCAACAAAAGTAAATAACTTAACTGGTAAACACTATGTATATTTGACGTGAACAAGACGTAACTTTTGAACATTCTTACAAATAATTAAAACAAATAGCTCCTTCTCAGTTCTTACCATACTCTTTATCAAAATTATCCTAAACTCTTAAATATGAACGATATATAGAAATAATAAAATTTGTTCAGAAAAGGAAACAGTCGTTAAAAGGGTGTCTTTCCTTATAAATACATTTATAAACATAGAAAATTAAATAAGGATACCTTACCAGAAAAAGAACAGTTTTATAGTGAGTTAACGGATGACCATATTAGTGAAGATGATTATAAAAGAGCTAAAAGTGTTTGGGATATTTTCAATTGTAAATCAGTAGAAGAATATTCAGATATTTATTTGAAATTAGATGTTTTGCTCTTGGCAGATATTTTCCAAAATTTCAGAAAATCTTGTTTGGGTATCTCTAAATTTATCCAGGCTTTTGATGCATGTTTAAAATATAATGGAGTGGAATTACAACTGTTAACCGACCCACGTATGCTACACTTTGTAAAGATAGCATAAGAGATGGAGTTAGCACATGTGCCTGTAGAAAATCCTTTGCAAATAATTTGACGAAAATTACGACTCACGAAACAAAATTATTACATTTTTAGTGTTCCGTACGGAACACTTATAAGATCACTTCGGTGTCTGTCCGTCTGTCTGTCCGTCTGTCCGTCTGTCACACCCGATTTTCTCCGAAACTATTTGTCATAGAAAGTTGAGATTTGGTAGTAATATAGGAATTGATGGCCTCATCAGAGCCATGTAGTTTTGAAAGTTAAATTTTGACTTAAGGGGTTAGTTTTGGGGGGTGAAATCGGAAGCTAAAAAAAATTTTTTACTAGGGAATCGAGTGTGGTGCCAAATGAAAGCTTGTGAAAACACGAGTAAAAAATATATATATAATGTAATACTTGCGCGCACTTTTCTTTGTATTATTTTTAAAAAATCTCGAAAAATCGCTGTCCACCCGGCTTATCTGGGAAAGTACTTATCAAAAAATTTTGAAAAAATTCTGGAATATTCTCCACGGGGTGTAGATTGAACGAAAATTATCACGAGTGTATTACCTGTAATAATTTATCTGGTATATAAAAAAAACAAAAATTTCAAGGTCATCAATTTTCGGTAAAGATTGGAAATAAACTTTGTTGAAACTTATTTGGAGTGTATTTTGTGAAGTCACTGATCATTTTATATCACCGTAACATAAATTTTGACTTAAGGGATTCGTTTTGAGGGGTAAAATCGGAAGTGAAAAAAAATTTTTTACTAGATCATCGAGTGTGGTGTCAAATGAAATCTTGTGAAAACACGAGTAAAAAATATATATATATAATGTAATACTTGCGCACACTTTTCTTCGTATTACTTTTAAAAAATCGTGAAAAAATCGCTGTCCCCTACCTTATCTCGAAAAGTACTGATCAAAAAATTTTGAAAAAATTCTGGAATATTCTCCACGGGGTATAGATTGAACGAAATTATCATTACCTTTAATAATTTATCTGGTATAGAAAAAAACCAAAATTTCAAGGTCACCAGTTTTCAGTAAAGATTGGAAATAAACTTTGTTGAAAACTTATTTGGGGTGTGTTTTGTGAAGTCACTGATCATTTTATATTACTGTAACATAAATTTTGACTTAAGGGATTCGTTTTGAGGGGTGAAATCGGAAGTGAAAAAAACATTTTTTTACTAGGTCATCGAGTGTAGTGTCAAATGAAAGCTTGTGAAAACACGAGTAAAAATATATATATAATGTAATACTTGCGCACACTTTTCTTCGTATTACTTTTAAAAAATCGTGAAAAATCGCTGTCCCCTATCTTGTCTCGAAAAGTACTGACCAAAAAATTTTGAAAAAAACCCTGGAATATTCTCCACAGGATGTAGATTGAACGAAAATTATCATTATCTTTAATAATTTATCTGGTACAGAAAAAAAAAAACAAAATTTCAAGGTCACCAGTTTTTCAGTAAAAATTGGAAACAAACTTTGTTGAAAACTCATTTGGGGTGTGTTTTGTGAAGTGACTGATCATTTTATACTACCCTAACAAAATTTTTATTTTAAAAACAATCCACGTACGGAACACTAATTGTGCAAGTTCAACTTGCACTTGACCGGTTTTTTTTAGTCAGATGCGACAACAATTCTTTTAGTCCCAATATAATAGGAAAATCCAATTCTTACTCGACTTTGAGCTTCATGTTCACAAATTATGGTTTTTTATAAAAACTGGCTGTTATCTAGTTTAATGGATGGTTGTCTGTTTTCTTATTTACCAACAAAAGTAAATAATTTAAGTGGTAAACATTATGTTTATTTGTCTGATGTAAACAAGACGTAACTTTTGAACATTCTTACAAATAATTAAAATAATTAGCTCCATCTCAGTTCTTACCAGATTCTCTATGAAAATTATCCTAAACTCTTAAATAGGAATGATGTCTAGAAATATCAAAATTTGTTCATGAAAAGGAAATATTTAATTTGGGTCGCCAAAAGGGTGTATCTCCTTATAAATACATTGATAAATATAGAAAAATAAATAAAGATACATTACAAGAAAAAGAACAGTTTTATAATGAGCTAACGGATCAACATATACAGATACATTACTTACATAAAGGAGCTAAATGTGTTTGGGATATTTTCAATTGTAAATATGTAAGAGAATATTTAGATATTTAGGAAATTTTAGAAAGTTATCCAGTCTTTTGATGCATGTTTAAAATACAATGGAGTGGAACTACAACTGTCAACCGATCCATAGATCCTACACTTTGTAAAGGTAGAATAAGAGGTGGAGTTAGCACATATGTCTGTAGAAAATCCATTGCAAATAATAGGTTTGTCGAAAATTACGACTTACAAAACCAAATTATTACATTTTACTCAGATGCGACAACAGTTTTTTTCGTCCCAAGAAAAACCAATTCCTTCTCGACTTTAAGCTTCATGTTCATAAATTATGGTTTCTTATAAAATTGGCTGTAATCTAGTTAAATAGATGCTTGTCTCTTTTCTTATTTACCAATAAAAGAAAGATATGAACCACGTATAGAAATATTAAAATTTGTTCATGAAAAGGAAACATTTAATTTGAGTCGTCAAAAGTGCACTGATAAATATAGAAAATTAAATGAAGATACATTACTAGAAAAAGAACAGTTTTATAGCGAGTTAACAAATGAACTTATTAGTGAAGATGTTTATAAAAGAGCTAAAAGTGTTTGGGATATGTTGTGTTGTAAATCAATAGGAAAATATTCAGATAATTCTTTGAAATTAGAAGTTTTGCTCATGGCAGATATTTTCCAAAAGTTTAGAAAATAATGTTTAGGCACCTATAAACTGAATCAAGCACATTATTATATTTATTCCGGCTTTTGTTGCATATTTAAAATACAGTGGAGTGGAATTACATCTTTCAACCGATCCGCATATGATACACTTTGTAAAGCGATCATAAGAAGTGGCGTTAGCACGTGTGTATGTAGAAACTCCATTGCAAATAATAGGTTTGTCGAAAATTACGACTTACAAAACTAAATTATTGCATTTTTTAACCAGATGCGACAACAGTTTTTTTTAATCCCGATATAATAGGAAAATTCAATTCCTACTCGACTTTGTGCTTCATGTTCATAAATTATGGTTTCTTATAAAAACTGGCTGTTATCTAGTTTAATGGATCTTTGACTGTTTTCTTATTTACCAGCAAAAGTAAATAATTTAATGGTAAACACTATGTTTATTTGTCTGACGTGAACAAGACCTAACTTTTGAACACTCTTACAAATAATTAAAATAAATAGCTCCGTCTCAATTTAATTCTCGCCTGAATGAAACACGAATCTAGGAGTTTGGGATTAAACTTTCTCACTTTTGCCCTCTTTCGCATAAATCTTTGGTGATATATTACTTATATCTCAGACGGTTGATGATAGCCAACGAAAGGTCATCTAAATTTTTTGTATATGTGTAAAAGTTTTTTAGTTGTACACTACATAAAACCAGTCTAGCGGTTACCTTAAGTTAGCGATGGGCGTAAAAGTTGGACTTTAAGAAAAAAACTTAGATAGGCAAAGTTTTTAATTGTCCATATTTCATCTAAATCTTGTACAAATAAGTTGATACAATAACTGATTGGTACAACTTTTGTTGATGATTTTGGACGTTGGACCTAGAATTTTCCATTTTTACACTAGGCTTAAACAGGCGGTACCCAAAACTTTTGAAAAATACACTAGAAGGTGTTTCCAGTAACTGAGAACCGCTCTCTGTGACATCAAAGCTGTCGTATGCACATTTAGGTAAAAGGAAAAGATAAGAACATTTTTTTTTTTTGTTTATTTTCAGTTAAAGCACAAAAATTGCCACAATAAAGTCTAATAGCTTTTTAGGTATGGAATCCAGTTACGTCTATGTTAAATCGTCACATGATTTAACCATTCCTAATTTTAGAGATGTAAATTTTCTCATAAATGTCTTTTGAGTTGTCGGTACAGAAGTTATACTGTTTTACCTCCATGTGTTCTTCGTTGGTAACGAATAATTTTCATCTGTTCAGTTAAAAATCTTGCTATACTAATAAATGCAATAAACTCTGTACACAGTCTGTCAAGTAATAACGTGACCGTTCGTATTCTTGAAAAAAATGTGTTTCGAGAACATTTTTTGCCATCAACGTATTCTTTGGTGTGCTAATAACATCGCCTCCTGCATCAATAATCGCCTGGCATCTTCGAGGCATGCTTTCGACGAGATTTTCTGCGTACTCTGCAAATTTTTCGACTCTAGTGAGACAACTGAGTCAAAGTCCTCAGAGTTTTTCTCTGAGCTTTCTCTTTACAAAGGACTAAACGTTTTCAATAGGGATGGCGTCCGGCGATTGTGAGAACCACTCTAGTATCTTATCGTGGGTCCAAGTGAGCGCTTCGCGGCTTGATTTTCGCCCAGCAAAGATTTCTTCAACGTGCTTTGGAATTTGACATCATGAGCACGAAGATGTTGTCGAATGGTCTCATGGGACACATTCAAACCTGATTTTCTTAATTTTGCCGCTTTTTGACGAAGCGTCAATTTCGGGACCCGTGAAAACATAGACACGATTCGTTTTTCGACTTTCGGAGTGACTTTGCCTTGCCACCTTATGGCAAGTAATCGACATTTTTCGTCCCGTTAAAACTTCTTCAAAAACCACACCGACTTTCTAATATATTTAGCGGCCGTGAAATGTATCATTTTAGGTTCATTTGGATGGGAACAAAGAAAGACTGCTTCGAACTGACGCGCGAACAAGTGACTCATTTTGGATTTTACGTGAGTTCGGAATCGACTGATACTTTTACTAAAATGCGTCGTAGACAAAGGTCCCTCTATCGATTTTCTGTTAGAATTGCATTTATCGCGGACACGTTCTTACTTGACAGACTGTATAATTATTACATTTAAAATATAGCTTAAATTACGTCCAGTATAAATAATTTTCCGACTACAAAATTTGATTTACATCCTAAAAGATACCAGTTATGAAAGGACGTGACATGAAGCTTACGAAATACAGGCACGAGCTTTTCAAATAAAGAGTAAATCATCCATGTTAGTTGCCTTGACAGATCGTAAAACTAGGTATTATTTTTATCGTTATTTGGCTACTAAAGCCAAATGTAATGGCAGTGATTAAATAGGAAGTTAAGTTAAAGTTCGGAAAAGTATTATTATTTCTGTGTTTAAACTTTAAAAATGATATTTTTCATAAAGATAATTCTGCAAGTATTAAAGTAAATTTAAGAAGTTTAATTAGGATTTAAGAACTTTAATCTTCCGGGCGCTTAATGAAGTTAACAAATTGACCGTTTACAAGTACTTAAGTCCTCCATTGCTTTCTCCAAGAATAATCTTGAGAAATATTAGCTTTTCTAACTTTATAAATTTATTCGTCGAATGATAAAATTGTTAAGAACTAGTCTTTGCCTGCCTAAACTTCTGGAAACTTTAATAAAATTTTCATAGTCGGACAGGTAATTACTTTTCTAGTTAAGCAGGAGTTGGTTAATGCGTTACTTGTCTCATCGTAAATTTTGAAAGGTTCTTGAAATTATGACTTCGCTTTGATTAATACTATATAAAGAAAAAATTGTATTTGTGGTGGTTATATATATATATATATATATATATATATATATATATATATATATATATATATATATATATATATATATATATAATAAAAGACTGTTTTTTAGTCAATTTCCACTGGTTTATTTAAATTGCGATGACGCGTTTCGCTGTCGATGCAGCTTCTTCAGATCTACATTTTACACTGTCAAGTTAGGTTTAATATTCACAGTTTTATATAATTTCTTAATTATAATATTACACATAATTAAATTACATTGATAGTATTGGGAAATCCACACAGATTTGGAGGTATTAGAATAAATTCAATAATGGTGAATTGCTTAAATCTACCTGGTCGTTGAGTAAGGTACCTGTAGTCCTTAATCGATTTATTTACATTGTCTCTAAAAGGTTTAGTTTTAAACCTTTTTGTTGGGTGTGTAAAATTTTGAAATTCTTGTTAAATGTGTGATTTTCTGTTAAAAGATGATTAGCATATGTTGAATTAGATTTTCTATGGATGAAACTTTTTTTCGTGTTCTGTAATTCTTTGTCTAAATGTACGTCCAGTTTGTCCGATGTATGTTTTAGGACATGACCCACATGTTAATTGATAAACCCCCGATTTATTGTCTTTATTGATTTGTGGTTTGTAGTTTTTAAGATATCTCCCTATCGTATTGTTAGTCTTGTAAGCTATGTTAATATTTTTTTTGATTTAAAAAATTTCCCCAGTTTTTCCGTTGGTTTGCCGAAATAGGTTTAAACATTTAAAAGTGGTATTTCTGTCCTTAAAACGTGGGTATATTTCTGAGATTGCCTTGTTTCTAAGTTTTTTCCTAACGATACTATTGATTAAAGTAACCGAATAACCGTTGTTAACGGCTACTTGTTTTATGTAGTTTAATTCTTTAGTAAAATTTTCTTCTGATAAGGGGATATTAGTTAGTCTATGTATAAAACTATGATAAGCTGCGAGTTTATGATGGTTAGGGTGGTGAGAACTATTGTGAATTGTGGTATCTGTATGACAAGGTTTGTGATATATTGCAAATTCATGTTTTTTCATGGCTTTACTGATTGTTAAGTCTAGGAAATTAATTTTCCCTTCGACTTCTTCTTCCATTGTAAAACTGATATTTCTATGTAAAGAATTAATATACTGTAAAAAGTGAGTTAATTGTCTGTCCGTACCTGTAAAGCATACAATTATATCGTCTACGTATCGATACCAGTATAGACAATTATTACTATTGTTATTATGGTTGTTAAATATCATTGTTTCAATACTGTCCATGAAAATTTCGGCGAGTAATGGACTTAATGGACTCCCCATAATTAACCCTTCCTTACTATTGTAGAATGTATTATTAAATGAAAAATAATTTTGTCTTAGGCAAGTTCTTAATAAATTAATTATGTCAACCATCCAAAATATATATATATATATATATATATATATATATATATATATATATATATATATATATATATATATAGAGTAACTTGGCGAACTATAGGCTAATAAGTCTTTTCTCGTAAATATACGAACTATTCATGAGAATAATCACAAATCAGTTAGATAAGATGTTTGCAAATTACCAACCCAAAGAACAAGCATGCTTCCCAAAAAGATAATCGAACATCGACACACGATCACACAACTTATAGAAAAGGTAACGAATACACTTGTCTACTCCTGAAAAGCTTTCGACACAGTGGAATACTGGGCAATTAAGAAAGCCTTGGAATATCAAAGGTACAACATAATAACAAATATCAATGAACAATCAAAATTGAAAGTGAGATTACACGAGGATACCAAGGAAGTAAAAATAAAGAGAGGTGTTAGACAGGGTGATATCATATCACCCAAAATATTCGTCCTGGTACTAGAAGATATCTTTAAGAGCCTTCACTGGGTAAACAGAGGACTTAACATATCCGCAGAGAGACTCAGCAACTTAAGATTTGCTAATGACATTGCCCTTTTTGCCAAAAACGAAATCGAATTGAAAGAAATGCTCCAAAAATTACAAATTGAAGCAAAATAGGTCGGTTTAGAGATGAACATCACAAAAATCAAATCCATGACAAACGAATAAACAAACATTCATGGCGCAATATCCATACACGGGCAACAAGTGGAAAGAGTGGATTTATATGCATATTTAGGACATTAAGTTACAATCGGAAAAACGAATCAAGAATTGGATGTCAATCGAAGGATACGCCTGGGATGGGCAGCTTACAGTAAAATGAAGCAAGTCTTTCAGTCAAAACTTAAAAGCAAATTTTATAAAGAATGCTTTTTACCAGTAACAACATATGGTAGCGAAACTTGGATTCTGACACGGAACATTATTAGAAAAGGTCACCAGAGAGCAACTGAAAGGAAAATCTTAGGTATATCACATAGGGACTGCAACCAAACGATTGAATATAGAAAAAAACAGAGGTCCATGACATGATTGAAAGGATATCTTCCCTTAAGTGGAACTGGGCTGCCCAGGTGGCCAGAAATACTGATAATGGATAACGGAGCGAAAAAGTGACAAGATGAAGACCATAGGGGAAAAAAGTACTGGCAGACCTCAATAACGTTAGTATGACGATATTAAAAAATCAACGTGGCTCAATTGGTTTAAAATTGCTCAAAACAGGGACATATGGAAGCACATGAGAGTATTCATAGGATAGAGAATGGCTAAAGGAAGAAGAAGGAGTATATATATCCAGAGCCTCCAAAGTTACGCCTAAATCGAGAATAGAAGTCGTACCCAGGATAAAGATAGTTGACTGTGTTGGTCGATGAACTGACCTTACTTTCACAGAGAGCGAGAACATGAGGTTTATTTGATTGCAAGTGTTGGTGCACTGAATTTATGCTCGAGTTTAAACCTTGTATGTTGCAAAAATCTATTTTAAAATTATGATTTCTGCATATCGACAACCCCGAACCAGCCCACACCCGGAGATCCGAACCAGTATCTGGCTTACTGCGTGTGACCATTTGGACAGGGGTCGTGGTTCCGCCTTTAACCTCTTTGCTACAAGAGTGCGCAGGTTGGTTAGTCCCTTCGCTCTTCCGCAGCTTTTTAGAACGGCGTCTGGCCGCGCCGCTGTAACGAACGCGGGGTTTAGAGCATGTTGGTGCCTCCGCGTTAGATGTCGCTTAGCCCCCCGGTTGTTCGCTACCCAAGGCAGCCACCTCCTGGAGGATTTCAGCGATAGTTGTTATTTTATGTTTACTTTGTCAAGAAATAATTTTTTTTTGATTTTTTCCTCTATTTTTTTTGAGTTTTGGGCTTATTGTAGTATTCTGATTTCGAATCCTATATTAGTTTTTCTTTGACAGCTCATGTATATATATATATATATATATATATATATATATATATATATTATATATATATATATATATATGTATATATATATATATATATATATATATATATATATATATATATATATATATATACATATATATATATATATATATATATATATATATATATATATATATATATAATAAAAGATGTATATCGACTATAGCTGACGAAAACCGTGTTCCTTGGATTTGCATCAAAAGTATGAGCGTCCAGATATATGGACTACCCCATCTATAAAACACCAAACTAGCATATATGTTTCGCTTCATATCCTAGCTCACCACCCAGCTTACGTGAAGAGACAAATCACAACCACCCAGTATCAGCAGGAAAAATTTAAAAACTATATACCAAAGAGTGTCAGTAGCCAACAAACCTTAGTGTCATCCGGTATCAAATGGCCAAAACTT
This sequence comes from Pachyrhynchus sulphureomaculatus, assembly GCA_019049505.1. NCBI lineage: Eukaryota > Metazoa > Arthropoda > Insecta > Coleoptera > Curculionidae > Pachyrhynchus > Pachyrhynchus sulphureomaculatus. The sequence goes on along the minus strand of CM032454.1, from coordinate 165,990,098 downwards.
TTAATTCAAGACCAAAGTGCATGGGTAAAAACAGAATTTACCACCTTCGTTATTATAAGCGAATAGGGTACTAATACCGTAACTGCAAAAATAGAGAACTAATACGATTCTTTCTTCATTTCATTCTACAATCGATTTCCAAGGACAAACTCTACCCACTATTCCGATAGTGTAGTTACGGATGTTCAATATTGTCTCCAGACGGCGCATCATAAGACGTATTTTAATGAAGATAGATACCAAAAAAGCTTCTAGCGCTAGAATATCTGCCGTAGTACTGTTGTACAGTTCCATCGGTGCCCAAAAAATGCAATAAGACCTTGCCAAATAACTTTCCACCAATCAGACTGCTTTCAATAATATCGAAAATGGAATATGAAATATACTATCAATTACTATCGTCCAAATTATCTAAAAGTATTCAATATTGTTACGTCCATTAATATGGCTTTCGTAAGCAAAGAACAACAGGAGACCTTCTAACTTATGTCACAGATATTTGAAACAACGCAATTGAACATTTTTTATTCAAACGTTCAGCCATACCATACATAATAGGAGTATTTCTCTGACACGTGTTTGTCAAGTAAGAGCACGAGAGAGAAAGCAAAAATTCAATGTTTACTTTTGTTTCAAGCCTGTTAAGAGTTTTTTTTATGTGTTTTTCATTTTATTATATTTATTAGTGTTCCGTACGTTAATTGTTATTTTTAAAAAAAAATTTTTGTTACAGAGGTATAAAATGATCAATGACTCCACAAAACACACCTCAAATGAGTTTTCAACAAAGTTTATTTCTGATCTTTGTTGAACACTGATGACCTTGAAATTTCTGTTTTTTTTTTCATATACCAGATAAATTATTAAAGATTGCACTCTGATAATTTTAGTTCATTCTACACCCTGTGGAGAATATTGCAGGATTTTTTGAAAATTTTTTGATCAGTACTTTTCGATATAAAGGGGGGACAGCGATTTTTGGCCATTTTTTAAAAATAACACAAAGAAAGGTATGCGTAAGTATTACATTATATATATTTTCGAACTCGTATTCTAACAAGCTTTCATTTGACATCTCACTTGACGACTTGTAAAAAAAAAATTTTTCCACTTCCGATTTCACCCCCTCCCCCAAAACTAACCCTTTAAGTCAAAATTTAACTTTCAAAATTACATGGCTCTATTGGGATCATCAATTTCTATATTAGTGCCATATTTCTACTTTCTATGCCAGTTTCGGGGAAAATCGGGTGTGACAGACAGACGGACAGACACCGAAGTGATCTTATAAGTATTCCATACGGAACACCAAATATCACGTTGCTTATGATGCGCTCGGGAGACGTGCTTTCCGTTTGACTTTAAGCCGTCATAAAAAAAATTAGGTTATCTGCTAAACAGAAAAGTAGAAATAAATTGCGCATAATACTTATTCATATAATGATTAATTTTAAGTAAATATTCCAGTTAAAAATTTTTGTATTAAGGGGACTTTTTTTTTATGGGTTTAGTATACGTGCTGCAGGAAAGTCCCTAAAGCGCTCCAGGAGCGGCATGTGTGCGGAAAAAGCGATTCACGTTGTTCTTGAATCGCTGTAAATTGTACTCGGTAGGAAACACAGCGCTGGGCAAATTATTCCAAAGGGATGTTGTTCTCCATATAAAAGACTGCTTGAAAAGCGTTGTACGCGGAGTAACAAGCTGAACCTCATACGGATATGAAGCACCAGCGCGACGTGTATTTCTAACATGCACCGCTTTGGGAGGAATTAAGCGAGCTACATCCTTCGAACACTTTCCATGAAAATACTTGTAGAACAGACTCAAGTCGCCAACCGTTCTTCGATGTTCCAGCGAATCAAGGCCGAAGGTCAGTTCCGGGTTTCTGAACAGAATCCAACAAATGTCGTGTATGTTTGGGAGCGGAGCCCCAAACATGGGAGCAGTATTCCATAGTTGGTCGAATTTGAGCTTTGTAAAGAATTAACAGTTGTTGTGGAGTGTAAAGCTTTTTGGTTCGAAATAACATTCCTAACTTTTGAGAAGCTCTCCTTGCTATGCCTGCAACATGTTCATGCTGTTTGCTCCCAAACTAACGCCCAACAAATTGAGCGACTATGCTAGGGGAATGGAGTGCTCCGACGTTAACTTTTTTAGAAAAAACTGCCGCCTGGGTTTTTGTAGCGTTAAATTCCACGCCACACCAAGATAGAATTTCTTCCAGGTCTTTGTTAAGTTGAACGACCTCCTGCTGTCTGCGGATATTTGCCTAAGCAGCCGATGTCCGAGCGTTCAAAGTGAACGAAGAGACAAGCATACTGTCATCTGCAAACCTGTAGATTGGATTCCCGGTCTTTTCCAGCAGATCGTTAATGTAAATGAGAAAGAGAATAGGAGACAGTATGAAGCCTTGGGGCACACCAGCATTGATTGTGAAGGTGTTAGAAAGAAATCCGTCGACCGCCACTCGTAAAGAACTCTCTCTGAGGAAACATGAGAGCCACAAACAGAACTTTTCAGACATACCACAAGAGCGTAGCTTAGCCAACAGTTCATCGTGCCAAACCATCGCTTACAGGCTCTGATGGTATAAAAATTCTATTCTTTTCGGTTATTACGTAAGCATACGAAAAACTCATCGTGCATCAATTGGTGGGGTTTATAGTCAACTAAAGTTGAAACCATAAATCATATTTTTTGTTAAAAATCATGAATGAAAAATGAATTCAAAGAAAATTTTAAAAATTCTAATAAATATCTTTCAGTTTTCAACAAAAAAATTGTGCTTTATATATAAGTACTATAACTTCCACAAATTGACGCGAGCCAAATTTTAAACTTTTCTTTTTCTTAGAAAATATTTTACATAATTTGTATTTGCTCAGCACGTGCAGACGGTAAAATTAAGAGTGGTTTACAGAATTTTTCAATGGAGAAAATAACAGTTTTGTATTTCATCGTTTAATTTTGTCCAAAATAATTGTCGTAGATGTACACCTTCCACTTATAGGACTAAGAAAAACTGCATATAAATAGCAAATTAAAAAAAAGTTACAAAAAATCATTTTATCGCTACGATATTGTTAAATAAATACAATCCTTGCTGTACCGTACATAAATTTAGTAGAGCGTCGAAATACCTATATATAATAAGACACGTAGAAAACATCCTTTCATGTCAGGGGAACTTGGGTTATTGAGATTTAATTTGCTGGCAACTACTTTAAAAAATCAGTATGGTCCCTTCGGATTGATGTTGCCAGATTTTGTGAAAATTGCGCAAAAACCTAAATTTTAAACTTTGCCACGTAAAGGAAGACAATATTCTTAATAAAAAAAAATTCACAATAATTGGTTGTTGTGAAGAAGGAAATATTTACAATTATTTTTTCACATGACATCTTAAATTGAAGAGTCCTATTGTACTTGTACTTTAAATGGACTTCATTTTGACAAACCGAAGAATGTCATCCACAGATTTTTGACAATCTTTTTGGCTATCAGTTACAATATTTTTAAGAAAATTTCAAACTCCTTCTTGCTTTTCGTAATTTCTCATTTAAACATGTTGATATACAATATATCTTGTATGTACTGCATAATCCACTTATTGATCTCCTTTATTTCTCAAATATCCATAATACTTATCGTACATACATGTTTTATTCTGAAATTCCCTTAAAACGACCTTTGCCACTTTGATAAGGGCGAAAGGGTGAAGAGCTGAATGTAATAATAACATCAGTTGGCTTGAGGACCGAAGGAAACCTCTTGAGGGATGCTTTTTGAGATGGGTTTGAAATTTATACAGTCAGTTTTTTCTGGCATTTGAAGTAAGTGTATGAAAAATGATGTAAAAGTATTATGACTGATCATCTAAACAGAGGTGATAGAGCTGGTCCGTGTATGCATAAAACCGATATTCTGTTTAGAAGTATTAAGATCAGAAATTTTCGTGTAAGGGTAAGAATTGTCAGAGCGATTTTCTGCACTTTCAAAAACTCATCCCGATAAGGTACCAAGTAGTTAAAATCTCCGCGACCTCTCGATGAAGATGCTAAGATATCGTTTCATGTATTTTTAGCGTTCTGTACAGTCACGCCGGATTTTCTCTGAAGCTATTTGACATAGAAAGTTTAAACTTGACACAAATATAGGAATTGATGGCCCAATCAGAGCCGTGTAGTTTTGAAAGCTAAATTTTGACTTAAGGGGTTAGTTTTGGGGAGTGGAATCGAAAATGAAAAAAAAAAATACTGAGTGGGGTGTCAAATGAATATTTATGAAACCCCGAGTTCATATAATACTTGCGCACACTTTTCTTTGTGTTATTTTTAAAAAATGGCCATAAATCACCTTCCCCCCTATTTCGAAAAGTACTGTTTAAAAAATTTTGAAAAAATTCTGAAATATTCTCCATAAAGTGTAGATTGAGCGACAATTATCATGAAAGCATTACTTTTGATAATTTATCTCGGATGAAAAAAATATTTGGCTTGACAATATGGTAGATTTTTTTTAATATACTTTTCAGTTCACACATTGGTGGCCAAGGGATATGTACGGAGACAGAATATTTTTATTTTATTTATTTATGATTAAACAAATATTTTTAGGTAGCAAATATTTGTTTCACACACTTTTATTACTAGATTCTAGATCGAGTTAGAGTGAATTATTGGTTATTAGGTAACTAAGATGTAACTATTATAGATTATTGACGTACATATTGGATCTAAGGATATATACATGTCACCACGCAGTTTCTTTGTTCCTTTGAACGAACATAGAGTAAATTAACTTTACATTTCGTCAGTCAGAAAGTCGGACAAGGTTCCAATTTAGTCTACTGTTGTATATCACACTAATTAAAATTTCAGTCAAGAATTCATCTAATGGCAAATAATTTTATAAATGACTTGAACGGTCTGCTTTTACTTTGTCAAGTAGGAACCTGTTTGGTCGTATTCTTGAAAAAATGTGTTTCAAAAACATTTTTTGCCATCAATGTTTCTTTTGGTGTGCTAACAACAGTACAACTACCTTAGTAAGTTGTCCAATCGCCTCCTGCATCAATAATCTCCTGGCATCTTCGAGACATGCTGTCGACGAGATTTTCTGCATACCCTGCAAATTTTTCGAATCTCGCGAGACAGCGGAGTCAAAGTCCTCCGAGTCTTTCCTCTGAGCTTTTTCTTTACAAAGGATAAAGCGTTTTCAATAGGGTTGGCGTCCGGTGATTGTGAGGGCCACTCTAGTATCTTATCGTTGGCCCAAGCGAGCCGTTTTCGCGACATGATTTTCGCCCAGCAAAGGTTTCGTCAACGTGCTTCGGAATTTGACATCATGAACACGAGGATGTTGTCGAATGGTCTCATGAACAGATTCAGCATCAATTTTGGCCCCGTGAAAACAAAGACATGATTCGTTTTTTGACTTTCGGAGTGACTTTGCCTACCGAACCACGTTTTGGCAAGTTGTCGACATTTTTCGTCTCGTTAAAACAATTTACCCACTTCTTCGCAAACGACACCGACTTTTTAACATATTGAGCGACCGTAAAATGTGTCATTTTAGGCCCCTTTGGATGGGAACAAAGAAAGACTGCCTCGAATCGACGCGCAAGGAAGTGACTCATTTTGGATTTTACGTGATTTTGACGAAAGTTCGGAATCGACTGACACTTTTACTAAAATGCGTCGTAGACAAAGGTTCCCTCTACCGATTTTTTGTTGAATCGCTAGAATCGCTTCTACCAAAAATGAATTATCGCAGACACGTTCTTACTTGATAGACTGTAAAAGTCTATGATGGCTTCCCACGGAAATTTAGAAGAATTAATATTTGACAGTTATCTCTTCCAGATTCTACATTGTTACTACTATTTTTACTATCATATTTACTGTCACTATATTCACCATTTCTAAAGATATATCGGTATTGGGAATTGTGGGCGTTCACGTAATTAATAATATTGGAACTGGTTTGAATTGTAGCTTGAGCGGAACGTAGTATGTGCTCTTCTTCCAACATTCTACCTAAGATACTAGGACGTGTCAGGTCTATACTATATAAGGACGTATTAAACTACTGCTTTCGTAGTAGCACAACTCAGTTTTGGATTTTAATTTGTCTTATAAATATTTTCTAATTTGAAAAGAACAAAATCAGCTATAGCTTTCTTAAATTCAATTGTATGTCTAATAATAGAAATTTATGAAATTGAATAGCGGAAAAACAAGCCCATCTGGCCCTGAAAATTGGCTTCCTGCTAGATTTGTTGCCACTTCAACATCAGATTAATGTGAATCGACCGTCAGAGCAACACTAAATCAGCGTTTACACTTGGTCCGTTTTCTGTCGATACGAATTGTCGAAACGAATCTAACGAATGGTTTTGATTTTAGTTTAATTCCGATTTTATGTGTTGCTGAGCAAGCTATATTGGGTCAAATTAAATATATGTCTTGTATTTTTTTTAACGTATAGCTTTAATACTTTGCCACTAATATGTTATTTATTTTAGACAGTTATATCCAATAACGTAAGCTAAGATAATTACAATTTTTATAAGTGTGAATTCACTCACTTATGTGAGAAATAATGGTTTTTAGGTTTACACGATGTAAAATTTGAGTATCTCTAAAGTTTCACCTACAATTACACGAGGCATATAAAATTTACTAGAGAAACTGTAGCACATGAGACCCTTCCGTTTTTAGGTATACTGGTACAGAGAAAATGGAACCACATCTTGTCTAGAGAAAGTCATTCCGTACCAACCTTATATATGCGGTGTCCCAAAATATAGGATCCTGATTTTTGCCGTTTTTAAGTGGGCAATATAAAAATTCTCACTTTTTGTTTATGATAGGTCGCAGAGATGGACTTAAGAATTTTATTCATTAATGCAAATAAATAAAATTTTAAGTGTTTTTGGAGATGCATGTAAAAACAAATGTATAAGAAGTACAAATATACAGTTTGAATGAATGGGGTTTACAAGACGGGACATATTGTATAAATAAAAATATATTTTAACTTCAGCCTAATTCGGTTTCACTATCAATGTCATCAGCTGAGATAATTATCAGTGGTTTTATATTATTTACATAAATATATGAATCTTCAACTTTAACAATGTGCTGAATGGAATTCTTCCAGCTTTCACAAGGTATATTTATAACTTTTTTTACTAATTCAACCACTGACACACTTAAAGTAGGAGAAACATTTTGTGCCTTTATATTTGATTTAACTTAATGGCCAAATATGTGAAATTGGATTAAACACACAATAATACGGAGGAAGCCGCAAAACAGTGTGTCCCATTTTCTCAGCCATACTATCACAAACGTATTTATTTTTCAATTTATAGTCTTTCAAAACTTCCAAAAGATCACTTTTTTTATAACTAAAGTCAAAATAATTGGCATTTTCTAACATATATTCCTGTATTTCCTATTTGGTGTTTGGCTGCATTAGGAACCTTATTTAATAGGCGACTATGGTAACTTGCATTGTCCATAACTATAACACTCTGTTCGGGAACATTTGGCAAAAGGCAATTTTGAAACCAATTTTCAAAAAGTTCTGCGGTCGTCTTCTTCGTGATAGTCCAAACTATAATCTTTTATGTTTTTTGCAGATTCGACAGATTGTAGACAATTTGAAACTCTGCCCTTTTCAGATCCAGTATGCAAAATGTTTACTCGTTTACCTTTATTGGAAGATGCGTTAGTCCGACATTTTGTACTGCTATTAACCCATCCTTTCTGCACAGTGTCATGGGTATCGAACCATGTTTCTTCAAGGTAAATTATTGTCCAATTCTCTGATTGATACTTTTTCATTTCTTATAAATAAGTATGTCGCAAGATTCGTAATCTTTGTGACTCCATCACTACTTGCCTTTTTGTTGATTTTTCGAATCGCGAATCCCATTCTGTGAAGGGTTGATCGGCCACAATGTAAATTGGTCCCGTCCTGCACCGGTCTTAATTTTATTTTGTCTAGTGTCGGCACCAACTGCTCTTCATACATAGAATATATTTTTCTCCTGATGACGTCTTTTTCATGATCGCCTACATGATGCATTTGAAAATCTTTCCGTTTTTTTTCCTGTTGCTGAGTGATGGTTTCCCTACAATACCTTTAATCGTAGAAATTGGGGTTTTTGTTAGTTCAGCAAACTGTCGTAAACATTTTTTACTACTTGTTTAGCGTCAAGTGATAAATGTTTTCTCTTGCGATAGCCACTATTGCAATTTTCCTATGGACGCCACATAATTAAAATAGAACCGTTAGTTGTAAGTAAAACTAAAAATGAAAATAAAAAAAGTATCTTTCGAATCTTAATGGGGACCGGTGGTCATTAGGCCTATATCATCAAATAGTTAAAGGGCTCCAAACCGGGTTGTCAGGTAGTAAATATATAGGTAAAAATAGATCCAATGTGATTGCAGGTGCAAGTGAAGGCGGTATACAAAACATAAATAAAATAAAAATACGTTTATCGTAATATCTGGCAACTATGCACAAAACCTTAATAGAGTCGTTTGTTGCCCCATTGAAAAAGCAAAAAGGCAGTATCTTATATCTTGGGATTTTACTTTACCACCACAGACAAAATAGCCAAATTACTTAAGGGGTTTTATCTAGCTAAAATTTTTGGAAAAATCGACTTTTTTTTGCTTAAATGACGTATTACAGTCCTAACAAATATATCATAGCCTTATTTTAGATTGATTTTTTTTTAGCTTCTAGTACTTAATTTCTGAAAGAAGTCGTAGCGCACGAAAAGGCGTTTACTTTCCGCGCAACCTATTGGAGTGATTTGGCTTAGTAGGTATATTTAATCTATCACTAACGGCTAATTCTTTCTTAAATTAAGTAGAGTTGGACCATTAGGTCTGAGGACCAAAATTCGGACTTGGAAGGGCTGCTTTATGGTCCTGGGATTGCCGAATAAAGGTAAAAAGATTGACATCCCAAAATTTTTAAAATTTCATACATTTTGAAATTTTAAACGCATTTTTCTCGAAACTACGTTTTTTAAATCGGCCGGCAGCATAATTTTAACAATTTACATCCGATTAACTTGAGCTTTTAATTACAACTTTTTAATAAGATTCTCTAGGGAAGTACACATGATGATTAGGATTAATCAATTATTTTTTTTTATAAACAAATAAAGGCCGATTTTTAGGACAAAAACAAAATTTTTTTTTTCAAACTTCCACAATTTTCTAAAACATTGATATTTTTTAATAATCGTTTATATACTTCTCTAACAAAACTAATCATCATCATCTTCATCCATCAACCCTCTGCGTCCACTGCCGAACATAGGTCTCCCCATTTTCGTCCATTCCCTTCTATTTTGGGCTCTCTAAATTCAGTTGTCGGCCATTCTTTTGATATCACCGGTCCATCTTGTGGGCAGTCTTCCTCTGCTCCTTCTGTCGGCTCTCGGCCCCTCCACTCAAGCAGTCTCTTGGTCCATCTTCCGTCCGTTATCCGGACCATATGTCCCGCCCAGTGTCATTTGAGCCCTGCTATCTGCTTGATTACATCAATTACGCCTGTTCTTTGGCGCAGGTCTTCGTTCTTAATATGGTCTCTTAATGACACTCCGAGTATCGATCTTTTCATTTTCCGCTGTGTTGTTCTAAGCTTTTTTGCTGTTACGATGAGGTTAACGTTTCGGCGCCATAGGTCAAGACCGGCAACACACACTGATTGAAGACTTATCTTTTTAAGTTTATCGGTAGATTACCGATTAGAAGATCTTCCGAAGTTTTTCATAGGCAGCCCAGGCATGGGTAACTCTTCTCCTCACTTCACACGTTTGGTTGTCTCTGGATATCTGAATTTCATGCCCAAGGTATACATATATTTATCTGTTAGTTCTATTTCGTTGTCATCAACTTTTATGTTCTCACTAGGGACTAGGTTGGTCATAAGTTTTGTTTTGGAACTGTTTATTTTCAAGCATACTTCACTGCATATCTCTTGGAGTTCTTTTAACATTAACGAAATAGCGTGTAGATTGTCCGACAATAATACTATGTCATCCGCAAATCGGAGGTTTGTTAGATTTTGCTCGTCTATGTTTAAGCCTTTTCCTTCCCAATTTAACCTTTTAAATGCGTATTCTAATACTACCATAAACCGCTTGGGGGATATCGTGTCGCCTTGTCTAACTCCCGTTCCAATTGGTATGCTTTTGGTGTTCTTATGAAGTTTTACCGTCATTTCTGCATTTTTGTAGATATTGTATATTAGCCTAACGACATTCTTGCAGCGCACCCATAACTGCCTCGATCTCCACTGTGTTGAACGTCTTTTGGAACTCCATAAAGACTAGAACTAATGATCTGTTGTATTCAATAGATTTTTCAATTACTGTCTTGACACTTCGGTGCCAAATCCAGCACGAAAACCGGCCTGCTCTACTATTTGGTAAAAATCTTTTTTCCCAAGTCTCGTAGTTATAAACCTTGCAAATAGTTTGTACAGATGGCTTAAGAGACTTATAGGTCTGTAGTTTTCTAATTCTGCTATATCGCCCTTCTTGTGAAGCAGTATCACAATAGCATTGTTCCATTTATCTGGTATTGTACTGCTGTACAGACATAGATTGCATAAATCTCTTATTTTTCTAAGTAGACAAGGACCGCCTATCTTTATTGCGTCAGCGGTCACCTTATCTTCTCCAGCTGCCTTGTTGTTCTTCGCTTTCTTTAATGCTAAATCTATTTCTTCTAAGGTAATGTCTGGTATTAATTCTGATCCTTGATTTATTATACTCTTACTTGACGTTATAGCACCTGGCTCTAAATCTGGAGCCGAGTTTGTCTCATTTTCACTCTTATACAGCAGTTGATAGAAATCTTCTACCACTTTCAATACCTCTTCCCTGTTTGTGGTGATAGCTTCTTCTTTGTTTTTAACTTTATTTCCTTCTTTCCATTTCCGAGTTTTCTGCGTAGCACTTTCATGCTTTTGTTGTTTTCTAGAGTTTGTTCGATCTCCTTTGTGTTATATTTTCTGATGTCCTCCCGTATAGCTTTGGATATTCGCTTGTTCATCTCTCTTATTTCTTCAGTGTTTGTCATCTTCTGACTCCTCATGTCCCTTCTTTTCTGCATTAAGTTCTTAGTCCCTTGACTGATTTTCTCTTCTATCTTTGTTTGGGACAGTGTTTGTTTTGACCTTCTAGTATTGCATTTGTTATTTTTTTGTCTAAACTATTAATGTTTTCTCCTAAGTCGGTTTTCTCTAACACTCTATCTCGCAGAAATTTTTCAGCATCTGGAGGGTTCATCCATGATCTATTGATCTCCTTGTTTATCATCTTTAATCGTTCTTTACTGATGTTAATTAATATTTTTGCTCTCACCATCCTATGGTCGCTCCCAATATCAAACTTATTCAGTATTGACACGTCCTTGACAATGCTTTTCTTGTCCGTTATAATAAAATCAATTCTTCGCGCTGCCGTCTGAACTTGCCCAGGTCCATCTTCTATTTGATTTTTTATAGAGGAAGCTATTCATCTGAAACATATTATTCTGAAGCAGAAAGCCTAACAATTTCGCTCTTCGCTCATTTCTGCCTTTCAAACCGTAATTTTTCAGTGAGGTTTCCGTAGTATCGAACTTAATCCCTATTTTGACATTAATGTCTCCACATAGAATGGTGTAGTGCGCTTTCTTTTCTGTGATAGCCGCTTCTATTTCATCGTAGAATAGATCTATTTCCTCATCTGTATGGTCTTTAGTCGGTGCGTAGACTTGAATGATTTTGATGCAGTATCTCTTACATAGCCTTAGAACGATATATATTACCCTAGTTGAAATTTTCTTCATACATACAATTTTTTCACTATGACGTTTGTGTATTATAATTCCGGTTCCTCCTATGGAACTAGTAGGCAGGAGAGAGGATAATGCTGTACACCTATCGACGGACAAAATCAATTTACAACGCAATAATTAACTCGTCATTTTTTTGTTAATAATTAACGAATCAAGTTGATTTTGGTGTAGAAACATTCTTTAGGCTTGTGTGCTTCTTATGGTTATAGTTGTTTGATAAAATAGTTTGTTTAATCTGTTATTAACAATGAATAAACTTTACGCTGAAAAATTTCATTATTAATTGAATACATGGCCAGAATGACCAATGTTGGCTTATTTTTCATACATTTGCGATTAGCATATCAAAAATTTAAGTCAGTTTGTTAATTTTTTCAGCAATGATATGGATAAATAAATAAGCGCGCATAAGCTCTTAGCACACGTGTGCATTTTTATGCAGCTAATCGCAGTGAAAATTTGTTCTTTGAATGCTTTCAGCTGCCAAAAAAACATATTGTTTTCTTATTTGCTTATTCAATTATTATTGTTTTTTTTTTCGTAACCTACCACTGAAGTTGAGTGTTTTTTGTAAGGAAGATACGCTCAATTAGTTAAGTGTTTTTTGAGTGTTTTAATGTAAGAGTATGTAGATATAAAAATTTTCAAGTAAAAAATTATAAAAAAGACATATGCACGCTTTAAAATCGTTGTAACAATTTTTCCCCCAAAATTCAAAAATAAACTTGGTTTTACAATTTGGTTTTTACGAGGCTGGTTTGAAAAGTCCTTGCAAAGTCCGAGAGATGGCACCACCGGCGCGTATCGAGGTCATATTTAGTTCGTAGCATCTCTTGAATGAACGCACACCAAGTTTCAGCCATACTGGTCTATTTCTTTGTGTTTGGCATTCGTGTGAATCAAGGAAGTCGAGTGATTTTCAAGAAATGGACGAAAAAGAATTTCGTGTGGTGATTAAACATTACTTTATGAAAGGCAAAACGCCTCAGGAGACTAAAGAGAAGCTTGATAAACATTATGGTGACTCTGCACCTTCGATTAGAACAGTTTATAAGTGGTTTCAAAATTTTCGGACTGGCCATATGGGCACAAGTGACGCTAAACGTTCTGGACGGCCTGTGGAGGTTACGACCCCAGAAATCATTGATCAAATCCATGATATGGTGATGGATGACAGAAGAGTTAAGGTGCGTGAGATTGCTAGTGCTGTGGACATCTCGACTGAACGGGTACATAATATCTTGCATAAACATTTGGACATGAGAAAGCTATCCGCAAGACGGGTGCCGCGATTGCTCACGCTTGATCAAAAACGGAATCGTGTGAAGTGTTGCAAGGATGGTTTGCAGCTGTCTCAGGAGAATTCGGAGGACTTTAAGCGTCGTTTCGTCACTGTGGATGAAACATGGATACATTACTATACTCCTGAGACCAAACAACAATCTAAACAATGGGTTACCAAGGGGGAATCTGCACCAAAAAAGGCGAAGACCGTTCCTTCGGCCGGAAAGGTTATGGCGACTGTCGTTTGGGATTCGCAAGGGATAATCCTCATCGACTATCTGGAAAAGGGTAAAACTATTACAGGTGAATATTATTCATCGTTATTGGACCGTTTAAAAACCGAGCTGCAAGAAAAACGCCCGCGATTGGCCCACAAGAAAGTCCTTTTCCATCACGACAAGGCACCAGCACACACCTCAGCAGTTGTGGTCGCAAAATTAATGGAAACAGGATTCCAACTCGTTTTTACATCCCCCCTATTCTCGAGACTTGGCTCCCTCGGACTACTATTTGTCCCCCAATTTGAAGAAATGGCTGGCGGGACAAAGATTTTATTCAAACGAGGAGGTGATTGCAGACACTAATGGATATTTTGCAGACTTGGACAAATCCTATTATTCGGAAGGGATCAACAAACTAGAACATCGTTGGACGAAGTGTATAAGCCTAAAAGGAGACTATGTCGAAAAATAAAAAAGGTTTACCCCAAACACATAAGTAGTTTTTATTTTTGCACGGACTTTTCAAACCAGCCTCGTAGAAGTGTTTAAAGGAACATGTAATGATAAATTATTATTATATGTTTAAAAAACAAATGTCTACACAAAAATTTAGAACGTATTTTAATAATTATTTTGTACAGTTTTGAGAAAATAGAGAAAAAAGTTTTAAGTCAAAACTTTTTTTTTACGTTAAAATAATCTTGAGTGCAAACTTTTAGCTCTATATAGAAAAAGTTTTTTTCCATTGAATACGAATGAAATTGAATATTGAAGCAAGTTTTATAGAAAAAATTTGATACTTTAAAAAATGGTAACCATTATTATAAACGTTGTGAAATAGCGGCTTTTGATTATTTGGTTCTCCAATTTGGTATTCTTAATAGTTTAACCAAACGGAAAGGCCAAACAGTAAAACCAAATTGTTTTTGAATTTTGGCGTTAAAAATTGTAAAAATGATTTTGACGCGTGCATACACCTTTTTCTAATAATTTTTACTTTGAAAATTTATATGTACACAGTTACACCATTTAGTTTTCTTATTTGATTATGCTACGACAAATTCGACAAATTAACGATAATATTTGGTTATTTCATTTTCGAATGAAAAAAGAAAACAAAATGTCTTTTTGGCAGCTGAAAGCACTCAAAAAACTAATTTTTGCTACGATTAGCTGCATGAAACCGCGCGCGTGCGCGTGGTCAATTTTTTAATTAATATTAAAATTTTTTTGCGTAAATTTTATTCATTGTTAATAATAAATTGAACAAAACAATTTTATCAAACGACTATATCCATAAGAAGCGCACAAACCTAAAGAGTGTTTCTGCACAAAAATCAACTTGATTTGTTAATTAATAACAGAAAAATGACAAGTTGATTATTGCGTTGTAAATTGATTTTGTCTGTCGATCGACGCGTTCACAGCGTTGTCCTCTCTCCTGTCTACTAGGGAAACAGAGGTTACGTGTAGAGGTAGTTCTGCAATCCGGTGCTTCAATTAATCTGGTTTATTTTACACAGACAAATTACGGCAGCATGATACGTTCTTTCTCCGCCTATCAAACTGTCATCATACTTTTTAGTTTATAATTGGGATGCACTTCGGTGGATGAAATTAATATTTCGTAATTTTATATTTCCTGTCCGCCGTGTAATTTCCACCTGACGCAAGTTTTTTTTTTATTTTTTCATTATACTCGAACAAATGTATTTATAAAAATCCATAAAGTTAAATCTATTTCCGAAAAGATTTTCCACGAAATTAAAAAGTTTTAATGAATCGTTTAAACTTTTTTGATTCAGCAAACTTTTACAAATAATAATAAAAAAATGTTTTTCGTCCCCTTGCTGGGGGCTAATACATTTTCCCTTGCTAAGGGCTGATATATTTTGTGGGGTTTCAGTAACAATATTTAAATGGTTTACTTGTTGACGAAGGAAAGAAAAATGGAGTCTTGTCAACCTTCTTTATTTAGTCAGAAACTAATACATATGTGTTTTGGTTCTTGAAGAATCAGCTTCAAGATTAATCGTGTGTTTACAGGAATAAAAGTGAATTTATTGGGCAAATAATGTGCTTTTGATTTTGAATGAATCACGAAATTTCGTCTACTGACACATTTAAAATCTTAGAAAATTGATACGGCGGTGAATGTTTAGCAAGATGAAAAGTTTTCAAGTTGTTTAAAGAGGGTCAGATACACAGAACCGCTTTCTGGAAGAACATCCATTGTAACCACAGAAGAAAACATCAACAAAGTCAAAGATCTTGTGTGCTGTAATCGAAATTGAAATATTATAGGTCTTGTAGACTTTACTAAAATATCAGTTGGTAAAATATAATGAATTTTGAAAAACGATTTAAGCTTGTCTCATGTGTTACCTGGTCTTGTTCCAAAACACTTGAAAAACATAGTCACATTTCAGATGCACTGCACTTATAAAATTGGCGCCGTCTAACTTTTCCTGTTCCTCAAACTGAAATTACTACCCCCTAGACATCGTTTTGAATCTATAGAATCTATAAAGATAATTCGCTGGTCTCCTTTAAAGCAATATCGGAAATTGCTGTGTTATCACACAAATGTGTTGCAGTAGAAGTAGATCATATGGGTTACTAAACCAACAATTTGCGTTTTCTTTACTCAATTCTGTCAATCTTTGAACATATGGGTATGTCATGAGACGATTTAAAATATACGAAAATATATCAAAATTCTGTAATATAAAATTTGATACTATTTTGTACTGTTTGTTGACCGATAGACTAAAGTAAAAAATTGGCAAAAAAAAAGGGCTGCCTATTTATTTAAACAATTTTATACAGGGTGCCCTATATATATGGATAATGATTCCACAACATTTATTAACCAGTATATCAAAAAAATGTTTAAATAAAAGTTAGAGGGTGTTATACGGCGCACATGCTGATATTGACAATAAAATGTTTTGAACTGTCTAACTATTCGAAGAAATTACGTCATCTTGATTTTTCTTTTTAAATAGAAAGCCCAGTTTTTTTTGGAGTTTTTATTTTTGAGTCCTACTAAAAATTCTAGATATTATTTGTCTAACATACTATATGTCTAAATTGGACTGTTTTGGAATTATTGTCACTTGAAATTTGAAATATAAAAAAGACAAAAAACTATTAATAAAGACTCTAGGTTTATTTTTAAGGTAACAATTGCTCAAAATGTCTACTGTTAACAGCGAAGCAATGGCCCAATCTGTCGTAAACAGCCTGAACAGAGTTTTGCAGAGAATCTTGGGTGATCTGTGCGATTAGGAAAAATCGCATCCAAATATCTACGAACATTGATTTCATAGTGGGGAGGTGCTCCGAACTGTTGATACCACAGATTCTTGTTAGAGGTAGCCAAATTATTTTCATCGGGAAAAATACCTGCACAAGCTCGAATAACTTGCTCTTGGAGTAACTGTAAATACCGCTGTCCTGTAAGATTTCCATCGATAAAAAGGGACCAATGATATGACGTCCACAAATCCCTGCCCACATGTTTATCTTTTGTGGTCTTTAAGAATGACTGTCGATTATCCAGTGGAGATTCTCAGTAAACCAGTACCCGCAATTATGCCTGTTAACTCTTCCGTTAAGACAAAATGTGGCCTCGTCAGAAAAAATAATATTATGAATTAGGTTAGGATCATTATTGATTCGTTCCATCATGAACAAAGTAATTCTTTCAGTTTCTGTTAAATGTACCATTATGATATTACGCTTAAATTGCAGATTCACAAAATGCTGCAATAAACGTTTTCGCCAATAAATCATTTTTTACGCGTTAAGTCGTTACATGACAGTAAATGTTTGACACAAGCCAACTTAATTTTTTTTTTAATTTGACCTTCTTAATTTCAAATATCAATAATTCCAAAACAGCTTAATTTAGACATATGGTATGTTAGACAAATAATATCTAGAATTTTTAGTAGGACACAAAAATAAACATACATATGTTTGTTGTATAGTTCACATTCCATCGGTAAAAGTGGTTGGAATGCGAGATAAAACTTAGAAATGATATTGTAATTTTAATATTTTTCAAAATACCCAGCCAATTTGTATTTTGGTAGTGAAGATGTTGAAAATTTTTTCCCGTCTCAAAATTGTGTTGATCTACTTTTAAATATGTTCCAAAAACAGACTTCTTGTGGTAGATGCCAGATTATCCTACATTCTCAGCAGGACATGAGACATGTGACAATAAATAAACTTGCTCCTATTTAAATTATTCCATTCCTCCTTGTGATCAGAATAAAGCTAACGTTGACAGACTTATAACCAATTTTAATGTCATTATTTAATTTCCCAGGAGCTCTGCCCATAATTGTGGATATCTTTCCTAGGAAAGGTAGAGAAATCGAGCTTTTCAAAGGTACCGTCTTTCAATTTCATGTAAGGGTTTTCATATCAAATTTTTTAAGGTTTTATTGACACTACTTGACTGAAAATAGACGATGGAGAAGCCCATGGAGAGTATCTAATATATGCGTCATGTGGTGAGATGTTGAGAGGTTATAAAATTAGGGTAGCTTGAAAATATCACACTGTATGCTATTTTCAAAGTTTTGGAGTCAAGAATTTCCAATGTATGTACCTTTTTGCTATTTTTAATCTCAACGAAATAGGTCAGTGGAAGATAACATGATATAAGTATGCAAAGTGTCGATTAAGCTCAAAATTATTCTTTGCGTGAGAAGTCTTACGGATGCAATCAAGCTAGTTTTTTAATAATTGCATTTTAAAAAAGAAATGTTATTTCTTTTTTAATTTGTCAAGAATTTTTTATACACTCTGAATATTTTTCGTTATAAAAGCATATTTTCGATTCCATAAATCTCATTTTTATTTTTTGATGATGTACTAAATGGCGCCTGACGTTCGCTCTAACCAATTTTGGATATAATTTTACATAGAAAGTACATGATTTCACCTTTTAATAAATTAAATAAAGGATAGAGGGCCCAGGATAGTTTTGGGACGCGACAATGGTTTAAAAGACAAAAATTAAGGAAATTTCAAACATGAAGACGGTTGTTCCCTAGAGTTATCCGTGATTTGGTAACCAAGGTAACCGTAAGGCGTGAAGGGGTTGAAAACGGCTTGACGTCCACTTATTTCATTATATTGTGGTGTTTGCATTCGGATTTAGAAAGGGGCGAGGTTCCGCATTGTCGCATTTTCATAGAATGATTATACATCTGAGTTATACGGGTCAAAGGATTTACTTACACAAACTCGTTACTACGCTCGTTGTTGAATGCTTTCCGTCATTCCCTGCATATTTACTCGGTAATAACCCTTGAAATATCTGGCAAAATACAACGTAATATATACGAATATATGGGAACATTATATTCGTAGAAAATAGTTTCTTATTCATGCTAGGAATTTAGATTTAAATATGCGAGGTGTGGCTAGAAAACACTTGGACTGAATTTGTTAGGCCAATTGTTTTTGAATACCTATTCCGCCATTTTGATGACTATGCAGTTTTTAGCTCGCCTGCGCTATTAAGAACTGGAAGTCAATCGGAGGATACGCCTGGCACGGGCGACTTACGGTAAAAGTTCAAACTGTCTTTAAAATTTAAAAACAAAGTACATAACGAATGCATTCTACCAGTAACAACATATGGTAGCAAAACTTAGGTTCTAACAAGGAAAGTTATTAGAAAATTGTAAGTTCACCAGAGAGCAATGTTATATATATATATATATATATATATATATATATATATATATATATATATATATATATATATACATATATATCTCGAGGTCTAACAGACGAGCTCATAACTCACCAAAATATGTAAATATGACTTTAGTGAAAAAAAAGTTACCTAATTAAAATGTTTTTAGTCATGATACTCGCAGAAATGTTTTTCCCCACAGGCGTAGCACAATTAGTTTTGTTTTGAACTGTTATCAACAGCAGAGGTTTTTAAAATTACGTACCAATAATTAGAATCTTAGAATAGGGCAATATGTAGTAGAAGAGAAACTGATCTAAGGTGTAAATTTCCACGAAATTCATAAAAGCATAAGTATCTCGAAATCTAAAGATTTGTCACTAAGGTGATCTTTACATATTCTGGTGAGTTATGAGCTGGTCTATCAGCCCTCTAAGGAAATACGCTGGTTTTTGGGACAGCCGATAAAATATATATATATATATATATATATATATATATATATATATATATATATATATATACAGTAGAACCCCGGTTATCCGAGGTAACGTGGGGGGCACCCTCCTCAGATAACTGAAAACTCGGATAATCCGGATTTGTTTTTTATTCATTCAAAAAATAGACACCAATACTTTAATCCGATGTATTAACGTTTTTAACATATAAATAGGTACATACATTATAAAACGGTGAAATAGGTAGGTATCTATGCGCTTCTGTTTCATATTGCATCTTCTTTTTCTCGCTGCAATGTCTCTCCATCTATTAAGAAGAAGCAAATCCGCTGGGGTTGCCTCTGGTTGTTGTTCGATATACCTCAAAGCTTTTTCCAAAGAAGCAAAACCATCTTGATGAGAGATCTTAGTGGGAGACTGTTCATCCACTGCCGCTTCGTCATCGTCATCTGATTTTTCAGTTTCCTGAAAGGCATTCGTTATTTCTTCAATACTCATTTCTTCTTCTAAATCATCTGCTGTAATCCATTCAACAACATCTTCTCTTGTCACATTTTCGGAACCTTTTAATTTTTGCATTAATTCAAATAAACTGTTTTCTTTTTCTTCTATCTCGCTGTCAAAATTTGAACATGAAACATGGTTTCTCAATTTCAAAGCTAATTCATTTAATGGAGTATCATCTTCACTGTCATTATAGTCCTCAAAATCAATAACTTTTGACCAAGATTTTTGAATAGTGGTAGTATGCACAGAATTCCAAGCTTGACTTACCCAGTAAATAACATTTTTCAGTGTAACCTTTCTCATCCCATTGATAATATCCTCCTTTTCTATGTATTCTAACAGATGTTCAAGATAAACGCCTATAATTTTTTTTAATGTTTTCGAGGATGCCTTATGCTAGTTACATTTGGGGGAAACATTTTTACAATAATTTCGCCCACATGAAGTCCTTCTCCAGGGTGAGAGGGGGCATTATCCATTAACAAAATTGCTTTAATAGGAAGACGGTTTCTGTTCAAAAATTTAGTCACAGATGGCACGAACTCTTCTTTAAACCAGTTAGTAAATAAGGTCGCATCCATCCATGCGCTCTTCTGACTTTTGTAATAGACTGGTAGGGCTTTGGGTGAGATGTCTTTTAAAGCTCTTGGACATGCAGACTTGCCAATCACCATCAGTGGGATTTTGTGCTTGTCAGATGCATTGGAACATACCATTAGAGTTAATCTTTCCTTACTTCGTTTGTGCCCAGGGGCTGATTTTTCCTGTCGAGATGACAATGTTTTTGATGGAAGCATTTTATAATTCAGACCAGTTTCGTTACAGTTGTAAATTTGATCACATGTGTATCTACAATCTTCGATGTGCTTTTTAAAGTTCTGCTTAAACTTCTCAATTCATAACACATGAGCGGAAAGTTTTTCACCACATACAGTCAGTTGTCGTACACCGTACCGTTTTTTCCAGCGGTCAAGCCATCCAGAACTGGCGGTAAACTGATCTATCTCTGGGAATTGCCTACTAATCATTATTGCTTTCTGTTGTAAAATTGGACCTGACAGAGGCACACCTTTTGATCTCTGTTGGTTAAACCACATGAATAAAGCTTCGTTAACCTTTTCATAGTCGCCGGTTTTGATTGATTTTCTTCCTGAGGACGAGGAGGCTTGATTTATACACCACTCTTCTATTTTTGTGCGGTTTCTTTTCCAATTTCCAACTGTTACCTCACCTACTCCACAATCTCGTGCAACAACTTTAATTGTCTATCCTGCTTCAATTCTCCTGATGGCTTTAAATTTTTCTTCAGTAGGAACGACGATTCTTTTACGCTTGTTTTGCTCTATTATAATATGACAAACAAAAATTCAAACAAAGCAGTTCGTATTAATTACACTTAACTACCAGAACTCCCACCAAATAAATTATGTGAGTATACTCGTACTTCTCCGTAGTAAACGCTATAACGCACTGCATTCACGCAATTTTACATGCTGAAAGAGTCCAAAAACATAAATAGGGGAACCCCTCACACGGGGCCAGTGGAATTCCCCGAAGGTCCTGACGATTTTAAATGGAAATATGTACATACATATTTTAGAAGTTCGGTTAATACGCAGCATAGACGCGCGTACCTCGGATAATCAGGTTCTTAGATTGGCTCGGTTAATTCGGAGCTCGGTTAATCGCGACTCGGTTAATCGGGGTTCTACTGTCTATATATATATATATATATATATATATATATATATATATATATATATATATATATATATACTAGCCGGGCCCGCGGCTCCGCTTGCGTGGACTTGATTCACTACTATCGTCACTGCTTATTCCTTATGTTACCAACGTAATAAAAAATATCTCCCATTATTTCTCCTTATCTCCCATTATCTCAACTTATTTCCTATTATCTAGACTTATCTCTGCTTATCTCCCATTATCTCTCCTTATCTCCCATTATTTATACTTATCTCCCATTATCTCACCTTATCTCCATTATCTAGGCATATCTCGACTTATCTCCCATTATTTCTCCTTATCTCCCATTATTTCTCCTTATCTGCCATTATCTCACCATAACTCCCATTATCTAGACTTAGCTCTGCTTATCTCCATTATCTCTCCTTATCTCCCATTATTTTACTTATCTCCCATTATCTCACCTTATCTCCCATTATCGAGGCTTATCTCGACTTATCTCCCATTATTTTCTACTTATCTCTCATTATCTCACCTTATCTCCCATTATCTAGGCTTATATCGAATTATATAGAACATATGTATAAATTTATAAAAACACGTAAAGCGGATAAGTGGTTCTCGAGTGATAAGCGCACTAACGGACAGACAGACAGACAAAATACGTTGCATTTTATATATATTATAGATGTAATAAAATATATACCTATAACCTTTAACCTATGGTTAAGAAAAAGCACGTAAATCGGATAAGTAGTTCTACAATGATAAGCACACTAACGGACGGACAGACAGACAGACAGACAGACGGACAGAGAGACATTGCATTTTATATATTATAGATATTCTCTGCTACATAATATTGTTCCATATTTAATGGCTTTTGGATTGTGTATTGCAAGAGAACGCGCTATCGGCAAACTTTGTCCGACTTCATTTACTATTATTGTCACTGCTCATTCCTTATGCTACCTATCGTAATAAAATATAGCCTATAACCTGGCCGAGAACATATGTATGGTTTTAAAAAAAAAAGTACGAAAATCGGATAAGTGGTTCTCGAGTGATAATCGCACTAATGGACAGACAGACAGACAAAATACGTTGCATTTATATATATTATAGATGTAATAAAAATATATACCTATAACCTGGTCAGAGAACATATGTATGAATTTAAAAAAATCACGTAAATCGGATAAGTGGTTCTCGAGGGATAACTGCATTAACGGACAGACAGACAAACATTGCATTTTATATATATTATAGATATAGATTTTTTATTATTATTATATAACCTGGCCAAAGAATATATGCATGAATTTAAAAAAAGACAGGTAAATCGGATAAGTGGTTCCCGCGTGATAAACGCACTAATGGATAGACAGACAGAGAGACATTGCATTTTTATATATATATATATATATATATATATAATATATATATATATATATATATATATATATATATATATATATTATAGATTATACATTACAGATATTCTTTGCTACATAATATTGTTCCATATTTAATGGTTTAGGCTGTGTATTGCAAAGGCACGCGCTAGCGGCAAACTTATTTCCGACATCATTCACTATTTTATGTCACTGACTGCTCATTCCTTATGCTACCTATCGTAATAAAATATAGCCTATAACCTGGCCAGAGAACATATGTATGTTTTAAAAAAAAAAGTACGTAATCGGATAAGTGTTTTTTCAGTGATAGGCGCACTAACGGACAGACAGACAACAGACAGACAGACAGAGAGACGTTGCATTTTATATATATTATAGATATAGATATATATATATATATATATATATATATATATATATATATATATATATATATATGTATAAACATTTTTAATAATAATAATTAAGCCATCGCATATTTCGCTTAAAACACGCTCACACATTTAACATGTCTTGAAAGTTGCTCTACCGGATGTACGGCTAACGAATAAGTTCATTGTATAGTATTGTAACACTTTCAAAACTTACAATTAATTACTTGATTTTCTTACTTTTTCACTATCAACAAAAATAAAAAATGTAGTAGGAGTATTTCTTTAGTTTGTATTTTAACAGGTGATATATAAACACATGTAACTATGTATTAATAAAAGGAGAAAAAAATAAACGAAAGAGAAATAAAAAAGAAAACAATTAGACCAGAAAAGGTATATTTGTTTACAATTAGTGAATAGTCATTTTTTTGTCCTTGATTAAAAAAACAGGAAAACTTGCCCGTTGGTTACAGGGAGTTCCAAAACACTCACTTACACATACATAAACACACACAACTACCTATTAAAATTAATAAATATAGGTGGCAACACTGATACGTACCCAAGGTATATTTTACTACAAAACAGTAAAATATTATTCCGTTTTCTTGGCAGTGTTGCACAGAACTGATGTAATATATGGTTTTTGTCCTCTTGGACACAAAATGTTTTTGATAATATTTTTTTTCGATAATTCAATATTTCATCTAGTTGCAACTTCAGTTTCTTAAACTCATATAGACAAATATTTATATAATGAGAATATGTCTGCCATTAAATTTTTCGGAAATTATTTTTTAATTAAAAACGCTCTGTTTGACTTCTGCCAGATCCTGTGTATTGGTAAAATGAAAGTGGGTATCAAATTATTGAAGAGCACTGTTCCTATTTAATTACCTTTTTGCAACATCTCTTACCCCTTATTAAAATTTGTCGCTAATTAAATTTTCTTTTCATTTCAGGAATACACAGATTTTTGATATGCCTCACTTTAGACTTCAAGGTATGTATCCCACTGTTTTCCAATTTAAATTTCAACAAACTAATTGGAAAAAGTAAATGGCATTAGTGAAAGCAAAACAAGAAAAAGGCAACAAAGCAAGCAGAAAAAGACAAAAGGCGTACTATTGGTGTAATAATGGATGTGGTTGAATGGTTTCTTTGAAAAAAAAAGTTGTCGTGAAGTCAGCTACAGATATTGATATCAAAAAGTTTATTTTACAGATATTTTGATATTATTGTTTCGTTTTAAGTATGTCTATAGCTGTAAAATAATTGATAATGACATAGATAAATAGTAACGCTTTAGTCAATTAAGCTATTATGTGAGTTGACAGTCAAATGTTTCGTGATTTTATGCATGGGTGTGTCGAAAGTTAAATAATGATTACTAGTATTCACATGACATAGCTGGTTAATTTCACTAAATTGTCATTCTGCCAAAAAAGAAGCTTGTAAATACAGTGACTCACAGCTTAAATGATGCAGTCGCTATAAGAAAAGACTAACTGGTCTCAGTGACTCTTTATTTATTTGGAAAAAACTTATTGAAACTAAATTAGTAAAGAGTCTTCTAAAAAAGTATGAATTACTTTTTGTCTTAAATATGCCTTACTTAAATTAACAATAAATAATTAATCAAATTATATGCGATTTTTAACGTCACAGCTTAAATGATGCAAAATTCAATATACCAAAATTAACAAACTGTAGAATTTGAAATAAGCCTGCTAATATTTGGTCGGGCCTCCTCATTATCAATAACGGCTTGTAATCTTCTGGACATTGATTCAACTAACTTTCTAGTATACTCCGGGAAATAGTGTTCCATGCTTCAGTAATTTTTACTTTTAATTCAATTTATTTAATATTGGGGCACTATTTACTTTATTTTTTAATGTCAGCCACAAATTTTCAAATACATTTAAGTTTGTTGGTGACTGGGCTGGTGTTTGAATAACATTTGGACAGTTATAAAGCAACCAACTGCGGACTCGAAATGACGTGCTTTGGATCATTGTCGTGATAATTGTTTTCAATATCTAATTTTTGGGCACTAGCGACGAGATGCTGCCTTAGTATATCCAAGTACACATATTGGTTCATATTCCCTTCGACGAAATGCATGTTACCTACTCCTGCAAATGACATACAGCCCCATAACATCACTCCACCTCCACCGTGCTTTACCGTAGCTTTCATACTACTCAGTATATATCACCACTACACCAAACACTTTATTTTTGCACTCGACGCGCGTTTCGCTAACCATGTTAGCTTCATCAGGAGCGATGATTGACTGCAGTTGCTATAAGAAAAGAATAACTGGTCTCAGTGACTCTATATATTTGGAAAAAAACAACTTATTGAAATTAAATTAGTAAAGAGTCTTCTAAAAAAGTATGAATTACTTTTTGTCTTAAATATGCCTTACTTAATTAACAATAAATAATTAATTAAATTATATGCGATTTTTAACGTCACAGCTTAAATGATGCAAAATTCAATATACCAAAAATTATTAGAGAAAACAAACTGTAGAATTTGAAATAAGCCTGCTAATATTTGGTCGGGCCTCCCTCATTATCAATAACGGCTTGTAATCTTCTGGACATTGATTCAACTAACTTTCTAGTATACTCCGGGGAAATAGTGTTCCATGCTTCAGTAATTTTTACTTTTAATTCAGTTTTATTTAATATTGGGGCACTATTTACTTTATTTTTTTAATGTCAGCCACAAATTTTCAATTACATTTAAGTTTGGTAACTGGGCTGGTGTTTTAATAACATTTGGACAGTTATAAAGCAACCAACTGCGGACTCGAAATGACGTGTGCTATTAGTCAATCATCGCTCCTGATGAAGCTAACATGGTTAGCGAAACGCGCGCGTCGAGTGCAAAAATAAAGTGTTTGGTGTAGTGGTGATATATACTGAGTAGTATCATTGTGCCAAAAATTCCACATTCCCAACTAACCGTAGCTTTCATATTTTTCAATTTTATTTCTTCGTTAGGCTTTCTCCACACTGATATTTTTCCATCGGACCCAAATAAATTTATTTTGGTCTCATCAGCAAATATTACTGAATTCCAAATGTTCAAGTCTTTATTGATATGCTCTCTGGCAAATTCCAATCTCACGCGTCTATTTCTTTGGCTAATGAAAGGCTTATTTCTAGCAGTTCGACCATGTAAATTATTATTTCGCAAGATCCGTCGAACTGTTTCGGGGTTATAACCTTTTTTCAAACTGTCTTTCCACCTCGGCACAACTTTGGCGCTCTTTTTTTTGGATTATTTGATACCTCTCTTAAAATCCATCTCTCTTCACATTCATTGAAGATCTTATTTGGAGCCAACCTTGACTTATTCTCGACTCTATTTTCATTCCGGTAACGTTTAATGATATGCTGAACAGTTGACGGACATTTATTTACCATTCTGGCTATGTCTCTTTGGCTGTATCTATTCTTAAACAATTTCGTTTTATTGAATGAAAAAATGTCAAACTAAACAAAAAACGATTGCACTAAGAAATCAAAGCAACGCCGCCTTCGTAAATTGCAAAAATGCGATAAGTTTTGACCCCTGTTGTTATTTTGCATCATTTAAGCTGTGACGTTAAAATTGCATATGATTTGATTAATTATTTATTGTTAATTAAGTAAGGCATACTTAAGACAAAAAGTAATTCATACTTTTTTAGAAGACTCTTTACTAATTTAATTTCAATAAGTTGTTTTTTCCAAATAAATAAAGGGGCATTGAGACCAGTTAGTCTTTTCTTATAGCGACTTCATTATTTAAGCTGTGAGTCACTGTATAAAAGAAAAAATGTAGAAAGACAAGTAAAAATATATCGGTAAATCCTGTAATTCTCTGTTTGGTACAAGACATATTTAGATACTATAATCAGTAAAGATCTGATAAGTGTGTCCAACTATTTTATTTAATATAGCTTGTAACTTTTTTTCCAAATTTCGAAAAATCTACGCTAGTACTTCTAACCAAAGGCGCAGCCAGTTTCAATGGTCCGGAGTATATGAATATAAAGAGCATTTCTCTAACAAAAGAATAATAGTCCACTAAAGATCGAGTTACTTATATAAAAGAGAAGCCAATCGACACGGAGAGAGCATTAAATCAGAACCCGGGGGCGAAGCTCCTTGATGAAAAAAGTAACTTCACCAAATCCACCATACCACCACTCACACGGCCAGATAATTCCATTGCAACCACACCTGTTGAGAGGGCGAAGTTGTTGGCTGAACTCTTTGCTTCACATTCTACTGTCGATTTCCAAGGTAAAACACCACCTATAATTCCCATATTGCAGTCAAAGATGACCGATGTTGTCTTCAGACATATCATAAAGCGTATTTTAATGAAGCTAGACACCAAAAAGGCTTCTGGCGCTGACGGAATACCTGCCATAGTTCTCAAAAACTGTGCAAGGGAACTAGCACCAGTTTTCTGTAGACTTTTCAACCTATCCTACAGAAAGGGAATATTTCCGTCCTGCTGGAAATGTGTCACGGTTCAGCCGCTACCTAAAAAAGGCAAAGAAGACCTTGCCAAATAACTACCAACCAATCGACTGCTTTCAATAATATCGAAAATCATGGAAAAGGTTATCAATCAGCATCTTCTAAAATATCTTGAACGATTCAATATTATTAGCGATCACCAATATGGGTTTCGTAAACATAGATCAACAGGAGATCTTCTGACTTATGTAACACATGTTTGGACCAATGCAATTGAACACTTTTGAGAATCTGGAGCAGTGGCTCTTGACATATCCAAGGCATTCGACCGTGTTTGGCACGATGGACTGTTGGTTAAGCTACGCTTTTGTGGTATGTCTGAAAAGTTCTGTTTGTGGCTCTCATGTTTCCTCAGAGGGTGTTTTTTACGAGTGGCGGTCGACGGATTTCTTTCTAACACCTTCACAATCAACGCCGGTGTGCCCCAAGGCTCCATACTGTCTCCTACTCTCTTTCTCATTTACATTAACGATCTGCTGGAAAAGACCGCGGATCCAACTTACAGCTTTGCAGACGACAGTACGCTTATCTCTTCATTCACTTTGAACGCTCGGACATCGGGGCTGCTCAGGCGAATATCCGCAGACAGCAGGAGGTCGTGCAACTTAACAACGAACTGGAAAAATTCTATCTTAGGATGACAGTAAACCAAGTGGAATTTAACGCTACAAAAATCCAGGCGGCAGTTTTTTCTAAAAAAGTTAACGTTGCTGAACCCGACATAGTTATGTCGGGGCACTCCATTCCTTAGCATCGTCGCTCAATTTGTTGGGCGTTAGTTTGGGAGCCCTGAAAATCAGCGACAGAGGGTGGAGATTTTTCACAAGAAATAACTTTTTCTAAGAAGTGGAATTTCATTTATCTCCTTTTTATTACTCAGCGCCTTCTTAGGTTTCCTAATACCATGTTCGTAGGTAATAATTTGGCATTAACTGGACCTGTCTGACATCAAGCTCTAGCAAACATGGACTATACAAAGTATCACGAAAAGTAAAATCAAATAAAGCCAGGCTGGTTGCATAATGATTTTCTGAGAACACATCTAGGAGATGCATCAGATTAGAAATCAATTTTAAATTAACTAATGTTGTTGTAAGTGAACATCAAAGAATCTTAGATTTCTAGTTACCCTTAAAAAGCCCAGTATTACACTGATGCGAATTAAATAACGATTTTTGGTCTCTAATTTGTACAGGTCTTAAGAAAAGTATCAAGCAGTTTTTAAGATTCCGTTCTAGAAAGTAATTAATTAAACTCCGTTGTAACCGGCTACAGTCAGTTATTAGCTAATCATTTGTTAGAGCAAATAAATGACAAGTATAACTCGGTGTCATCGGCATATAAAAGTACAGTAGGGTACCTGAGATTGTTAGCTAACATGAAATAGTATAGACTTAAGAAAATGGAATTATGAATGAATCCTTGAAGTACGCAACAAACAACATCCAGGAGGCTGGATAGAATATTGTTGAGTTTTAACAGGTAGAGTTATACGGCAGCGATCATTCGCTTTAAAATTGGTCGGCGCTTGTCTGGAAACCTAAGAAAATTAAATGATCGCCAAGGGCAATTGATGGTAGGGCTGCTAAAGTAATTAAGAATGAACAAAGCGTAACCTGAGTCCGCTGCCATCAAGATATCATCTGTTTACTTTTAAGAGAGTGAAATAAAAATAATACGTAACTAAATAAACTTTTGTCTTGTAATAATAATTATTTTTTACTAATTAATTTGTTCATCATGGAATAGTCTGTTTTATTCCATTTGTCTAAAACTAAATCACATGACAGATCTGTTCCCTACAACTAAATAAATAGTTAGAACTGGTTTTTTCTTGGATCAACGTAAATTAACGTTGGGAGATAATTGTAGATTTCTCTTAGAAAATGCATTTTTACATATTTTTGGCATATATCAACTTAAGAGTACATGTTCTCTTCTTATCTCCTTGATAAAAACAATTATTGATATATAATCAGCTACGAAGTTACAGGCTTTCTGTCAAGAATGGTATTCGCTATTGCTTAACAGATGGTAACGAATCCCTGTCAGTATTAATAAAACAAATAGTTCTAAACTTTTGGGTTTTGTAGCCAATTTTCTTTTCCCTTTTAATTTCGACAGACTGACTGGAAACAGGTAAACGACATTAAGGAGAGAAAAACAAGAAGAAGGGCCACGGAGCGAGCAGGAAAGGACAAAGGGCGTACTATTTAATAATTACTGAATAAGAGTAATTTTGAATAATGACTCCCTTGGGACCGTAAATGTCGTCACGCGAATTGGTGGACAGTGGCGTTCAAGGAAGGTGTTAACTATTAAACCAGATCTTAAAATACACTTGCAAGTTTCACAATGTGTTTTGATTTATCTTTTCCTTCTTCACGATTGGAAAAACTCCTCGGAACAAAATTTGAGCAGACGATTTTACAAACATATCGTTAAAAAGTTATAAGACCTTGAGATTGAAAATATATGTTAGGATAGAACATTAAATTTACACTTTTGAAATAAAATACAGTATAATTGTTTCACTGAATTTAATCAGATCCACTATGACATACGTGTTTCAGTCTCGCGACTAATTCTCGAAGAGTTTACCAATAAGACTAAACTTAAGTTCTGAAAGATATTACATTTGGATGGTTAGTTGGTACTAAATTTACCAATTAAGAGGTAATACAATTGGGTTAATTACAGCTGGTCTATCTTAACACAGTGGTGGGGGGGGGGGGGGGGGGGGGGGGGGGGCGGTCTGAATAGAGGGGTATTTTCCAGATTTCTATTTGGGTGTTTGGGTTAAGTTAATATATACCGGGTTTTGCATATTTGTTAGATCTGTCTGTTAATTAGATATCGGGCTATAATGTTTTGTATTAACACATACAGTTTATTTTTAACTTATTAAGGCTATTGTTGATTTGATATTAAATATACCTCTAAGAATGGTTATGGTAGTGCTCTTTATGTATTTTGACATCTTCAACGTGTATTAAACTATCTTTTGGTGCTGTGAACAAAATTTCAGACATATTTTATACAAAAAACATTTACCGCCTCTTGTACGATGAGTTAGTAAGTTTTAATCAGTTATTACCCGTTTACCATTCTGAGTTTATATCCTGATATTAATTATCGTTTCAATCAAAGTACCATCCAAAAATTTGTGCTCATTGAAATAATTTGGAAATAATTCTTCTAATCACATTTTAGTTTTTTCCAAAGTCTGTTTAAATCTAGATTTAAATACTGACAAATTAACATTATTTTTAAATGCCTTAATTTAAAAAAAAACTGAAAATGACAATCATATAGTATATTCAAATCACAGTCCCTCTGATCTCCTACCATGTTCCTATACAAACCAGACATCAAAAAACTTCATATGACACTATTGAAACTGTATAAGTGTCATCGATCTTCTCCTGAAGCTGTATCCAGTTGCAAACCGTAGCTTCCTTTACTACCTAAGTTTTACATGTAGTGACTAAATAGGATGTTTATTTCATTCGAGACTGTAAAAAAAAAACATCTAAATCGAGTGCTAAAAAGGAAAGTCTTGTATTCACGAAAAAAATCATATTCCGTTACATTTGCCCACCTTTCAGGGTCCCTGGGTCACAAAAAAC